>PVKH010008170.1:0-19669 GCA_004027955.1 Chaetophractus vellerosus | reverse complement strand
GGACGAGCTGGGAAATTCTCTCCGAATGTTGAAATCAGTTCCCTTTTATAAGCAGTCAACTGAATGGATAACAGCGTCATCCATTCTTCATCCAATCTTGCTGATTGATGCAGATGCTATTAGCCCCAGGCTTGCTGGACCCAACAGCTGGGCACAATTACCTGGCCGAGTTGACACATTAGCCTAGCCATCACATGCTCCTTTAAGTTTGGCAACCACTGGCCTGTGAAGACAGTATTCCCTGACCCTTCTAGCTTCTTCTCAATCTGCACTCACATAGATATAGTTTCCTCTGCTTTTGCCCTTTGGTTCCAGATCCTCTGTCTTTGTATCAGATCTTTCTGCTTCAGTCTTTCCTCTCCATTGATGAGTTCAGAGTGCAAAAAATATCTAGTAAATATGGACTCACACTCCTAGGCTAAGGGCTAAGACCACATTCATCCTGCTATTCCTCTGTATTAGAATAGAGGGGGGGGCTAGATGTTGACTACCTAAATTTGTCCAACCCATTACTAGCCCCTGAAACTCAGCTACCTTACCCACATAGCACATAGTAGTGGGCACACAGAAGAAAACTGTTAAACGGATCTTATTTCAGCCTTTTCCCTGTACCTCTCCTTATTTACACAATTTTTTTTCTTGCAACCCGTATCTAGCCTCTCAGAATCCTGGATTTGGATCCAAATCTCATATCTGTTCCTAGCTCCTTTGTTTCAACAGCTCCCCTGAAACCCATTTTGGCTTATGGGACTCCCTCTTCCCTATTGGCTCTTGGGTCTGGCTACTTCTCCATTTGTTATCCCATGGCCTCATAAGAGAAACTTCCTGTTGTACATTAGGCCTCATATTCCACCACCCACCAGGCTGACTACCTGGGGCCCCATGACCCTAGGAAGAGCAATTTGGATGAACCTAAAAACATCACAATTAGATATAAAAGAAATAAAATCAAGAGGCATTTATATGGTAGAATAGACCAATTGAATGTGGAATAGAGAAAGGGATAAGTTAAAGATTAATTAATTCAATCAACAAATATTTAATGGCTATCTACCATGGGCTTTTAGATATTATTCTAGGTGTGGGATGATGCAAGTATAAATAAAACAGAAGTAGTTTCTCACTTTGTTGAACTTACCTTTTAGTGGGAAATATTCCAATTTTCTTACTTGGGTTAACTCCTTAAATATGATGTATGTTTTAGTCCTGATTCCCTAGGAAACAGAGGCTGAAGCAAGACTTAAGACTAATGTTATATTTGGCAATGCTAGCATAGAAAGAATGAGGAAAAGGGAAGTGAGATAGGGAGAAATGAGAAGAAATGCAAGATGATGCTCTAGCCACTCATACAAGATGTATCCAGACATATTGTATGGAAAAATCAGTTCTTGGAACAGTCCATCAAGAAGTGGAAGGAAGTGAAAATTTATCCACCAACTCCCTCATATCTACTATCTCCCATTTGTCAAAGTATATCACATGAGGAATAAAATCCCCCAAATCTCTGGGTTGCATCATTTAACCTCTACAGCAGCCATTGTGAAGACAAAATCTGTGTCCTATGGCATGATGCTTCATCCAAATCTAGAAGTATTAGGAGTGGCCAAAGACACCTGGATGCACCTGGAATTGAGACAGCAAAACTCAATTTACAACAGAGAGTCAGTTGCAGCAAAGGTGATTGAGGTAAAACAAGTTGCAGAGTCCAGGAGAGACATGAGTCTGAGAGAATCTCAGGAGAAAGATAAGATGCTTTAGATGAAAAAAAAGAACTCAGGAAGAGGGGAGTAAGCCTGAAGGAGAATATTAAGTTCAGTTTTTAGGAATGTTGGTTTTAAAATGCCACTGGATTATTTAGGTGAAGATACTGAACAAACACTTTGATATATAAAACTGGAGCTCAGTATTGAGTTCTGTGCTTGGAAGTTGTCAATAGATGGGTAGTACTCGAAGTTATGAGAGTGGACTTGTCACTTAGAGACCATAAAGACAGAGATGATATAGAGGCAAATCTTAAAATTTGCCAGCCTATATCTCAAGGGAACTTGTGGCATGTTACTGTTAAGAGACAATTATCCTTAGATTTCTCACATTTCTGCATGATTTTATGAGTAAAGCACTGACTGCCTTTGTTATGGATTATCTTTTAAAGGATGTTTGTACAGCAAACAACCTTGGAAGATAGAAATAGTGTCCTCCTCTGGAGCAAAGGGTAGGCATGCTCACTGCCTATTATGAAAAATTTTGGTTCCCTAAGCTCAGGGTTATTTTTCTGTAATGCAACCCACTGTGTATATAGGGGGACTCAGGGAACCAACGTAATAAAATGGCGGCACTCTGACTACTGCTGTTGCGATGAGTAATAAAGTTCTTTGTCTCTGACCCAGGAGTCTTGTATCTTCTGCTGGCATCCATGAAACTATAATGTCCAACATGTTACCTTGCAAGTTGGGCAAAATCTCAGACCCTTCACTTTTCTTCACAATTTTGGCTTTGAGAATGGATGCTAACAAAGACATGGATTTTTTTTAGATATATATTAGAAGTTTATTTTTTGCTTGTGCATCTTTTTTAAATTTTTCTTTACATTTTGGAACATACACTTTTTTTAAAGATACATAGATTACATAAATGTTACACAGAAATTTTAGGGATACCCATATGCCCCTCCTCCCACATCTCCCACACCTCCCACAACCTCCCACATAAACATCCTTCATTAGTGTGGCACATCACCTGCAATAGATATACAGATTTTGGGGCTTTGCCACTAAGCATGGACCATACATAGTTCACAATGTAGACCACACTCTCTACCACACAGTTCTGCATATTATATGATGATATAAAATGGCCTGTATCTGTCATTGCAATGACACTCAGGATAATTCTCAAGTCCTGAAAAAGCCCCTGTATTACAACTGCTTTTCCCCTCTCCCTGCCCCCAAAGCAGCCAGTAGCCACTGGCTTCACATTAATGTTGTAATTTCTTCCATTGCGTGAATCACAATAAGTCTATAACAGAATACCAGTAAGCCCACTCTAGTCCATAGCTCTTCCCCCAATCCTGAGGAGTCTGAGATGGTGATGTCCACTCCACCTCCAAGTGAGAGGGGGCTTATATCCCATGGATAAGATGGATGGGATTATCCTGCCTGCAGCTGCAGACTCTCTCCATTCCCTGGGATAGCCATTGTCCATCATCATCTCCCCACTAGGTGTCCTGGGTGAGTCCATTGTGTTGAAGAGTAGGAGTTCCAGTTCCACCGAGCTTATGGACCCAGCTGGCACATGGACAGCCTGAAGACTCCGCTCTCTGGAAGTACACCTAAAACTCCAGCACCACATATAGGTTTGAATAGAAGAGATAGATGGACCATGTGAAGGGAAGACATATTTGGGTAAGACTCTATCACTCTCAGGAGCAAAGATTCCAAATTAAGGCCCACTGATAAGGCACCAAACTCTGAGGCTATTTGCCCTGATATAGGACCTGGATGTCTCCAGGGCCCTCGGGAGCCCCTCTGTTTGGTGTGATATCTGCATTGGAAGCCTATGAGGTCCTACTGAGATAAGCATTATCTCTAGGATGGCCTCCCGACTCACTTTGAAGTCTCTTAGCCCTATGAACTCATTTGTCTTTACCTTTTCCCCCTTTTATTCGAAGTCTTTTTCTGGTCACATTGCCCTTTGGCACTTGTTAGTAATCCCTCGTTGCCAGGGAGGTTCATACCCGGGAGTCATGTCCCATGCTGGGAGGAAGGTAATGCATTCGTATCATGGATTTTTAAAAGAGGAAGTCCAAGGGTCTCATGGGTTGATTAATGAGATTTGAGGGGAGTCTATGAAAAATGGTAGCAAACATGTTGACAAAATTGTATGATCAAGTAGGCAATAAATGTTCCTCCACTCTGTTGCCTGTTAATGAGGAAGAATTGGAGAAGTGTTTGCAGAGAAAGTGCTGGGAAATAGGTTCAAACACAGCTCAAG
Source organism: Chaetophractus vellerosus (assembly GCA_004027955.1). Classification (NCBI taxonomy): domain Eukaryota; kingdom Metazoa; phylum Chordata; class Mammalia; order Cingulata; family Chlamyphoridae; genus Chaetophractus; species Chaetophractus vellerosus. Next base: position 15,679 of record PVKH010008170.1, on the reverse strand, counting down.
TGATGGTGTCCTGGTTGATGCTAACTCTCTGCTCAGCTTCCTTGCCAATCTGGCAGTCAGCTTCAGCTCCTCCCCATTACAATAACTTAATACCTCCTGGTTAGAAGGCTCTGCCCCCTTTCAGACAACAGTTAGAAAAATGTGCACCTATATTGAGTGTGGAACAAGGAAATTTGTGACTGCTATGGGAAGAGACCAGGCAAATTGCTAGAAACTCAACTGGTTCACTTGAGAAGTACAGCAGTTAGGAAGGTATGCTAGTTAAAAGAAGAATGGTAACAGCTTGACCCTTCTGCCATCTCTCATGCCAATCTTATGTTCATTCAGACATAGGTCTCAGAGTTTTTTGCAGTGGATCCTGGTTGCTAAAAAGGAAATTTGGCTCTCTCAGGGAGACAGACAAACTCCATAGGAAACTTTTCCATAGATAATGTATTGACTATTATTCTAGTTTTTACTGCCCCAGTTTGGGTTTACAATGCTGATGAAGGTGAATCACTGGGGAATGAGAAATGCACCCAAAGGAATCTAGATAGATTTTTATGGTCAGCCCTGCCACCCTAGAAAATTCTCTTAGCTCTTATGCTAAAACCAGGTGACAATGAAGCAGTAAATGTCCCTGAAGAAGGTGGACTCCTTTAAAAAAAGTGCCACCCAACTGAGTCATGCTCAAGTCAGGCATAGTATGCAAACTCTACAATCTCAACTGGAATGCAGCGTGTCTGTAAATTCTGACTCAAGAGGTACCCAAGGCTGAAAAAAAATGGTTTCAGCCATGAGGATCTTATTATCCAAACAAAGCATTAGGCAAGTAGAAAATATTGAAAGTTCATTTGATTGAGCCACAAGTCACAGCCATAACACTCAAAATTGAAAATGAATACAAAGACTTATTTCCTAGCACAGAGCTATTCTCTCCTTCCATACCTCCTGACCACCTCCTTCCCTCTCCAACCTAAGCTGCTTTAAGGAAAAAGACAATTAGGGGTCTGGCAAGGTCTCTTTCCCAGGTGGGGCCTGAAATCAATACACACCTGTTCAAGTATGTTGGGGAATTTCAGTGGGGGAGGGACTCAAACTTTTATGGCCCTGTTTTATACAGATGCCCAATTCACCATCCTACTCAGTCCCAAGAATGTGGGGGTACTAGGATTCAACTAATAAGGATTGCATAAGGGGCCGGCTGTAGCCCAGTGGATAGGGCGCCAGTACACCACATGGGAGGCCCCGGGTTCGGTTCCTGGGGACCTCTCCGAGCGGGCAGACTGCCTGAGAAGGCAAGCCTCCATGGGCAGGGCAAAGCTGCCGTGGTCATGGCAAAAAGCCACCATGGGCAGGGCAAAGCCACCATGGGCAGGGCGAGCAGCCTACGAACAGAGCAGAGCCACCCAGGCACAAAAGCAGAGCCGCCCACAAGCGGGGCAAGCCGCCTGCCTGCGCAGTGAGCTGACTCGGCGAGTCGCCGCAGCAGGGGGGAAGACAAAGCAGACACAGAAGAACACAAAAATGAACACACAGCAAGAGCAAGCAGCAAGCAGAAAGGGGAGGGATATGTAACAAAAAAAAAAAAAAAAAGGAGTGCATAAGGTCCAATGTAGGAAAAGGAAGCTAATGTGACTTTGTGGGTGAGGCCTTTTGGATGGATTCAAAGTACTATTTTTGCTCCTTTTACATGGGAAACTATGGCAGAAATTGATGGGTTATATGCTTGTACTTCCCCGGCTCATAAATGCCAAAAGGAATTCTCCCAATTGGGAAGAACTACACGTAGAGAAGTGCTAAGGGAACACATAAATCGTAACCAACCATCTCTCTAACACAGTCAGATTAGGGTCCCACAACCTTAATGACCCCTTTGAGCTTTGAATCTCTGTGACTGATGATTTGCCTACTGGAACCTCTGGCAAACTGAGGCAGCCTCCACTTGGAAGCACCCCTTGTAGCTCTGGTCTCATTGCCTTCCTGACATGGCATCCTTTTTCAAAAGCAGTTATTAGCTTGGGCTCTTGTTGATCCTCAACACCTGAACAATGGAGGCTTTGTGAGTTGCCAGCCTGATAATCCTGTTTTGGGATGGGTCAACTCAGACTTATTGATTAATGAGGTCTGAGGGGCCCAACCAACCTCGTTGTCAAATGGAAATAGTATGTTCAAGTAAAAAGCTGGATTGGTCCAGGAAAGATCTTGGCTTTATGTGAGAAATGGCAGCTATTCTTCCGAAGGAAACTTCATCCCTTATTCCACTGCCTAAAGCAATGCCATTAGTTCAATGAATCCACGATTCACAGAAGTTCCCCTAAATGATTGGACTTGGTTCAATGGTGTCCAGTGAGATGTTGAAATATTTGAACCTCAGTGCCATTAATGCAAGATTGATAGTGGACATGGTTGCTATGCTCAATGGGCAAGACCCAAGGTTGTTCTCCACCTTTAGCCAATGCTCTCTTTGATGAACCTTGCTATGGTTTTAATGACTCTTGACCTGTTGCCAATGGTCTAACTGTTTAGTCTGCCACATGGAAAACTACAAACTGGCAGATTACAATTCTTCTTTGTGGCTGTGAACAGTGGAAATAAATTGTGGCTGCTGATCCAACCATCTGGGTCACTCATGTGGAAGCCCACAGTAAGGGCCTGTTCTCTTACAAGACAAACCAGAATCAAGCTCCTGTTTGAGCCTGTACACACTAGATTGCCACTACTTCTGTCTAGATCCGTGATTTTATCAGATATGGCAACACAACTACCATTATACACTGGGAAAAAAAGTAAAGGACACTTTTCTTTGGTGCCAGGGCTACCACTGCATACCAAATTTGTGACTCTTGCCAAAAGTTGACCTGTTTGTCTTATAGTGAAGGAGACTACACTGCACAGGGCATGACCTCCATCTGCTACTGGAAGATTGACTACATTGAACCTTTTACCCTCTCTCAGCAGTATCAGGGGTGCCTCACCACTGTGGACACTTTCACAGGTCTTGTTGTTACTGTTCCAGTCCTACCAACCAACTCTGGTCACACCATGTGGCCCTTGAAACTAATCTGTGTCATGTTTTCAGTTTGTCAGACCATTTGGAATTTCAAAACGGTATTCTTTTAATGACAAAAGCCACTCAACAATGGGCTGATTGTCATGGTATTTGATGGACTTTTCACTCTCCCTATTGTGAAAATATGAGAGTGGATCATGAGAGTGACCTCTTCAATAACCACCCAAAAGATTTCTGACTCTTCCTCTCTCACGTCCTCCTGGTTCATATACCTTAGAAAGGCAGTTTGTTCACTGAATGTGGCTATTTCCAAAAAGGAACCATCTTCTCTCAGCCACTTCCTGGGTAATAATCAGTGATAAAGGGGCAGGTTTATAAAACTCTGTATAGAAAATTTGAGATTCCATTCTGACAATTCCTGGACAGAATACTTCTTGATTTCCTTTAATGACAATCTCAGTCCAGTCTGGCTGGTACAGACCTAAAGGAGCCTAAAGAATTCAAATTTAAATCTGGTGCCAATATCTGGTTTCTTGTGGATTTGACATAGTCCACAATAATAAAGATAGTGATTACTGGGTTGAGTATATTGCTTCCTAAGTCTCCCTTCAGTGAGTCATACAGGCCAAAGTGGAGACATGAAGGGACTCTGTTATAAGATTGCTCTTCACCTTCTTGTACCAGAATCTTTCAGATGAAAGGTCTGAGTGTGAGTAAGGGATGATCACAATAAAATGACGTTACAGGTACTGGAATTGGACATACCAATTTTGTGTCAGTGGAGGGAGAACTACAACTCTGGCCTCTGAAGAAGAAACACATTAGGTTCTGGGAGATATGAGGGAAGGGGGGACATTAATGATACTGTGTTTCAGCACTATCCTGGAGCCTTCCTCATGGAAGAAAATGCACTAGTGCGGCTCTACCTCTTTATAAGCACCTTCAATATAACTAACTGCTGAGTCTGCTATTCCCCACCAGACAGCTTTGACTTCAATTTGGTCAGTATTTTCCTTAACCTTATATGAAATCTCAGAAATGGCAGAGGAATATCCTAGCTCCTACACTTCCCCACAAAATACCTGTCAGCACCTCCAATCTTTTTACCATTCCCATAGTCGATAGTCTATCCATAGGTTGGATGAATGCCACCCACTGGTGCCATGAACTTATAGGACAGGTTGGACTCTGTCAGGCAGTTGCTCCAAACCAAGTAGTACACTCAATTATTCTATGTAAACTTGGAACCTCAACTGTACTTCTTATGCATTAACTTGCCACCCTCTTTTTTTTTAACAAATCAATTTTATAGATACATATTAATAAAGAATAAACCCATCCAAATAGTACAATCAATGGTATTCAGTATAATCACATAGTTGTGTATACAGCACTTCAATCATTTTAGATCATTTTCATTATTCCAGTAATAATAATAATAATACTAAAAAACGAAAACCAACCAAACAAACAAATAAAAGCTCATCACATCTCAATCTCTACATATTTCCCCTACCGTACATAGCTGCTATTCTGTTTCCTTCTCTCTGGTTTAGTTTTATTTATATTTTGTAAAAACCATCTTATATATGCAATATCACCCATATTTGTATTTTTGCAAGCGGTTTTACTATGTTACACAGTACCACGTTACATTTTTTAGCTTTCCTTCTAGTAATATAAATGTCCTTATTGCCTCCCTCTTTAAAACACAATAACATATCCTATAGAGGTGGGCATAAGAAACCTGAAAGTATTTAAAGAAACACCATCTATAGATCACATATGCCTCAGATGACAGAGAAGATATCTACAAAATGAGCCACCCTTAGTTATTCAAGGTAGATTCTCAGAGTAATAACTGATTTGTTATCTGTGTATCCTCAGGTAAGTTTTCTCTACAAAGGGACTCTTTCAATTAGAAAAGGCAGTACAAAATTTGCCCCTGACTTTAGCTGAAATGACCAATGATACAATCTTAACCTTTGAAGGAAGTTAGGCCCGTCTCAATTCTGACCTAAATAGCTAGGGTTGTTATGGATGACAGACTTGTCCTAGACTTCCTCTTTCAGGCCAAGGTGGAGTTTGTCCACTTGCTAATACATCCCACTGCACCTGAATTAATGTTTCAGGTCAAGCAATTTATGGAGAAAACCACCTAACTTTCTACAGTAGACACTGGTAGTTTATGTATTTATACAGCTGGTTGAGTCTGAGACTCATGGTCATGGTTGAGGTTAGTACTTCAGGTTGGCCTTATCATTTTATTTGAAATTCTGATGATAGTAGCCTTAATTAAATGCTGTATGAGGCTACTTGAATGGATGCAGTCCCAGCCTCTGTGAGTCAGATTAATGAGTGCTGACTCATGGGAAAATTCACCAGAAGCCAAGACAGTATAAAATGAGAAGTGGATATTATTGGGAGATAATATTCCATGAGTCTCTTTTGTTTCTGCATGCCTTGTGAGCAGAGCTGCTGTCTTTTTGTCCAGACTATGTTTTCAAAGATATGTGTATATGTTTGTATAGAGAAGAGCTCTGGAAGATACAGTGTCTCCCTCTGAAGCAAAAGCAGGCAGGCTTACTGCCTATTATAAAAGAATAGTGTTCCCTAAACTCAGGTTTCTCCTTCTATAACAAAACTCACTGTGTGTAAAGATGTCACCTGCCCCTCTTCATGTTATCTTGTAGGAACTGGAAATTGGGAGACCAGTGAAAATGCTGATACTCTGGTTACTGTTATTGCCAAGAGTAATAAAGGCCTTTGATCCTGACCAGGAATCTTGTGTCTTCAGCCACCATCCATGAAGCTGTGGCAGTCTAACTTGTTAGATTATGAGTTTCATATCCTTCACAGTTCTTGATAGCTGCCAATGATAATCTGGCAGATTCATAGTTAAATACTGTGGCCCTCATTAGCTTTGTCATTGATCTCCATGATCCTTCCAAAAGTAGCAATCATGCATTTTGTAGTTGACAAACTGAGACATGAAATAGTTATTTTCAAACTAGCAATATTTAGTTCCAGGAAAAATCGACATCAGGCCACAGACCTCAGTAAGGAAATGCCAATTGAAACAATATCTGGAAGCATATCTAAGTTATTAAACTATTTTATAACACTATAATACATTCCAGCTGTTGTAGCAACCCCTTTTTCTCTTCATGAAATGTTTCTATTTGTGCATATAATTAGCATAATGGAGTTGAAAGTGGTGGACTATCAGGACACCTGAGTTGAAGTACCAGTTTGGCCAATTACTGCCTGTGAGATCTTTGACAGGTTTCCTCTCACTACTTTAGATCACAAAATCTTCGTTTTTAAAATGTGAGTTGGGGGTAGGCAAAATAAATAGGCTTTGCCAGATTATTTCAATATTTTCCCAGTTCTTATTTTCAATGAATGGTAGAAAGAATTTATAGCTAAGTGAGTAATTATGAGGTTTTTTTTTTTTTTTCTTTTTCCTGTTTCCTTTAACAGAAGTTTCAGACAGAGGACTAAAGATTTTCACTACTTGCCTTTGCATATGTAAGCAAGATCTGTTTTAACCCTTCTTGAATTGTGGAATAAAAGGCAAGAGAGGAACAGTCCTTGCACAGAAGATCTATTCAGTTGCTGTCTGCACCACACACAGCCATCTTGCCTTTGGCCAGCATACTACACAAACAGGAAAATTAGATGATTTCCAATTCACTACGTGGCAGGACTTTGCCAAGGTCATGCTGTCCTTGCCAGGGCTAGCCACAGGAGGAACACACATTGGCTTTGACTATCACAGGATTTTTTCCGGGGCACAGTGCAGTGGCTATAGATAATACGATGGTCAGTCTCATTTGTTCATTAATTCGTTTATCCCATTAAAACTTTTAGGGCCTACTATAGCCACCCTGGGAATATACATATTCTTTTTTAAACTTTAATTTTAAAGAAGTCTTAGATTAAAGAAAAGTTACATCTAAAATATAGGGGATTCTTATATACCCCACACCCTCCCCCTCTCACATTTCCTCCTATTAATAACATCTTACATTAGTGTGGTACACTTGTTACAAATATTGAAGCATTGTTACTAACCATGGTCTATAGTTTACATTAGGGTTTACACTTTGCATAGTATAATTTTATAGATTTTGACAAAATATATAATGGCCTGTATCTATCATTACTATATCATGCAGAACAATTCCAATGCCCTAAAAATGCCTTGTGTTCTACCTATTATTCCCTCCCCTTTCTCTCAGAACCTCTGGTGACCACTATCTTTATATATGTTATATAAATATGTCACAAGTTCTTCCATTACTACAATATTAATAAGTTTACTTTGCTCATGATTGCAATCCCTGCTTTTGTTTGTTCATTACTCAAGCTTGAGGATTTGGGGATTGTGATGCCATTCCCCATGATTCTCTATATCTTCAGATTCCCCATTCTCTAGGACCAAGCTCACAGTAGCCTTTTCTACAAAGCCTTCCCTGACCCTACTCACAAAAACATGGAAAATATTCTTTCCTTCTTCTATTCTAATTATAGGTCATCTCTCCCTTTCTAGTAAGACTTTTTTATTGTCTACCAAGTTTTATTCATGCATTCTTTCTGTAAACATATAGTAAGTATCTATTACCTACTGAGATTTGTGCTCTTTATTCTGAACTAGATTGTAAACTTGTTGAAAGGAGAACCTGTGTCTAGTTCATCACTGTATTTCTGTGTTGAGTAAATATTTTTAAATAAATGAATCAAGGATGGACTGAATGAATATGCTTATGAATTGCTGACTCTCCAGATTTAACCTTATCTTTTCTCTGGCTCTTGGGGCTAGGATGCTTAAATTCTTGTCTTTCCACACTTCTTTTGCAAATTTACTTTCATCTGTATCTATTTTCTCTGTGTTCCTTCTTTCTGAAAGGAAGAGGGAAACTGTTTTCAGTCTCAGACTACCCTTTCTACTCACCTTCCAGTATAGAAACCATCATGTCCTAACTTCTCAAGGACTCCAATGCAGCAATGATCTTTCCTATGTATTCACCATCTCCAATGTTTCCTTCCACTCAGCACATAAAGAGGTTCAAGTCTTTCAAATCTTAAAAAAAAAAAAATTCTTCCCTTGACCTGGAATGCTCCTACCTGCCTCTTGAATAAGATACCTCCTTTTGCATGCCAGGACAACACATAATACTCCTTCCACCCTTCCCCCCATATCTGTATCATCTTTAGAGAGACGGGGAGAACGGAAAAGAAGGAAAGTAACCTTAATTTGATTGAATTTAAATCCACCAGAGTCTAAGAAACATCCAGAAGGAATTAAGCTTAGCTTGAATAGCAAAGTTTAAGTTTTCTGACATCATTAGAAAATCAGGTTGGTTGTAGAAAAATAAATTTCCATTTATCCTTAAATCTATGACTGTGAAATTTAAGTACATTTACAACTGCATAAAAAGTGGTGACTTTAAGCACAAGATCTTGATGTCTGAGTACATTTCCTTACACAAGGAACCAGAAATCCTTGGAGAAATGATTGATTCAAGATCTGGGCAGGGTACGGACAAGGTAACTCTGAGATATATTGCTGTGCAAAAGTAAGAAGGCCTTCCAGAATTGATGGAAAAAGTTCTGTCAAAGGTCACAGGACCTATACTGAAATGGCCCCCTTTGTCCAAAGTTGTGAAATTTCAAGCATCAAAAAGAATAATGATGAAAGTTGATTGAAAGATATTGTATGTATGTATAGGAAAAAATTCACAAGTTCATGATGATACTCAAGAAGGAGAAACCAAGAAAATGTCATATGTCATCATTTATGGCAGGTTTTAAATCAACCCTTTACTTTGAAAATTGGTAGTTCAAAGGGAAGAGTTAAGAATTCATCCGATCTTTCCAATAGGAACAATATTTATGGCAACCATATGGCTCTAGTTAATAAGGAAATCTCCACTTTGTAGAAGAATGAAAATTATGTGTGAGGAGTAAGAAAATTAGAAGTTCGTTATGTTTCAAACACTGATGAAATCATTGATTTAGGCAAGGATTATCAATTGCTGTTGAAACTATTGTTCTGGTGAATTGCTAAATGAAAACTTGACATTTGTATGGTGGAAAAGTAGCAGCACTCAGATTACTTTCTGGTCACAAGGAGAAAAAACATAATTTTACCATGGTGGAATCAGGGGGTCATCCCCTCAATTCAATGGCCAAACTCTAATTCACTAACAGTATTGAAGGGCCCACGCCAGCACAACCACGGCAGAATTAAATAGGTCAAGAAAATCGTGCACTTCCTCCACCCAGCCAAAAGATATGGAGGAAGTGCATGTCTTGACCTCAACCAGCCAGCGACAGAATATCTCCTGAGATAAAATCATCCTGTGGAGGGGTTGTTTATCTACAAGAAGGCAGAGCGCCGTTTCTTGTAACCAAGCTGTTTCGCTTCTGTAACCACGCTTCGCTTAGGATATAAAGAGGCCTTGAGATATGAAAGGGACACACGGCCGCTGCTCTATGTTCTGAGTACGCTGCGTGTCCCAGCATGCTAGTATCAATAAACCCTATGCTGTTTACATGAGATTCGTCTGCTGGAGATCTATAAGAGCGGTCCGCGAGCCAGGGCTTAACAGTATACATCAAAATAATATATTTTCCTACATACGAAGTACACAACATCATCTATGGTATAATCTTGCTGGAAAAGTCTAAATTTAATAGAATCAACTTTTAGAATATACTTTCTAGATTACAGAAAATACAGGGGCTAGAGCAGCACTACCCAAAAGAAATATAATGTGTGTCTCAGATGTAAATTTAAGTTTTCTAGTAGCCATATTTGAAAACGTAAAATGAAACAATGAAATTAATTTTAGCACTTACACTTTATTTAACCCATGTCCAAAATTTTATCATTTCAACATGTGATCAATAGAAAAATTATTTATGAGATATCTTACATTCTTTTTACTGTACTATGTCTTCTAAATTTGGTGTAGATTTTATATTTATAGCACATCTTAATTCAGACTAGCTATGTTTCAACTGCTCAATAGCTAAAGCCTACCATATTGGACAGCACAGGGCTGGAAGAGCAAGCTAAAAAAAAAAAAAAAAAAGATGAAGAAGCCCTTGCACAGATCTTGGGATATTCTATAAGGCAATAGCCCTATCTCTTCACTATATCAGTATGATTAAATATAGGGACTGTTCTACATTAAAAAGTACCTAAAGCCCATAATAACCAGATGTAAGTGATCCTATATTGCGTTGTTATTTGGACAAACTATCTCTAAAGGACATGAGAGACAATAAGAGAAATTTGAAAATGGTCTTAATTAAGTAATGAATAAGCTTTTGTCAATTTTGATAGGCGCGATAATGTTATTTTGTCTATGGGGAAAAGTGCCCATATATTTTAAGCATGTATTCTTAAGTATTTAGGGGTGGAATGTAATGATATTTCTGAATTATACTTTATTGACCAATTCTACATGAAATCCTAAATAATACTTTTAATAAAATGAAAGAAATATACTCAGCCCTCATCCTCACTGCCATAAACTACATTATCTCTAGCACAGCAAGAAATAGTTGTGCTCCAGGACAATTTGGTTAAAAAATAATTAAATAGGAGGGAATGTCAGCTCTTGCTAGGAGGTATTCTGTTTCCAGAGCATGGAGGGCAATTCCAGACTCACAGGAAGTGATGGAGGATGATTCAGTGTGTGATTATTTTTTCTTCTTGGCCCATGTCTCCCCATGACACCCAAGGACACCGTGCTTCAGAACATTGACTTTTAAAATCAGCCATAAAACCAGTATTTTGGCTTTCTGTACTGTTTTCTTAGGAGTGCAGATGTACTGGCCAAATTACAGTATGTTCTTAACAATATTCTCCTGTACAACTAAAATGACACGATATTTTTCCTTCTCTCTGTCATTAAATTGTGATGCAGTGTTGATGACCTTAATGTTTATGGTTACTGTATTGCTATGGTAATGGTTCTGTACATTCCAAAAGAAGAAAAATCACGCTAGCCTACCACATAATATAATTTTAAAAGGTTTTCTCTTAGAAGTAGAAATTAAATCTATTATGTTAATATAAATTCTTAATAAATGTTTGCATACCTACTGTGTATTTAGTTCAGTATGGGCTAGAACAATATTTTCATGCTATGTGCATAATATAATATACTTAATAGTTTGCATGGCATTTTTCAAAACTCTTTCACATATATTATCCTATTTGAACTTCATGAAACTCTGTAGAGTTAGTAGGTTAGGTATTGCTAACTCCATTTTACACAGCAGGAATTTGACAAACACTATTGGTTGCCTATCTGACATCCATTCATTCCATCTGCTTGCTAACAATAACCTGATTTTATCTGAAAGAGAAATGTGCCTTGCCTCAGTCCAGGTATTCTTTTTCCTAGCCTGCTTCTCAGAGTACATAACAATTCTGTCCCTTGACTCATAAAGGAGAAATCTCCTGTAGTTTCTATAAAGCTTTTGTTTGTTAGTTTTTATTAAAGCTACTGACATGGCTATCTCTGTCCTCCACTCATTTTCTTGCCTTGGATATAGTGTGATGTCTACAGCTGCCATAGCCACTATATAACCAGGAAGGGCAGGCTAAAAGAATCAGAGATATTGATTCAGCAGCTTACTTCTGGGCTTGATTATTTGAGAATGTAAACTCTCATTTGTTTAAGCCATTATAAAGTTTTCTGTTACTTGCCACCAAATGCATTCCCAAATGCGACTGAGACTGAATGTTTAAGTTACATTCCCAAAGTCACACAGCCTATAAGGGGCATGGATAAGACTAATTTAAGTAACTTATTCTGTACACTTTACTAAACTTTCTCAACCATTCAAGTTCAACATTTTATTCAGTGCTTAAAAATTGCTACTACATGGAAATACAAAGACCAATATTCTCTGTAACATTTATGTAATCTAAGTATCTTTTTAAAAATAAAAAAAGAAAAGAAAGAAATGAATGTATCTATATAAACAAGTCTCATAATTATGCTCTTAAAACAAATTTCAGAACATAACAAAATATTATGATACCATTAAAAGCACATTAAATTATGCAAAATAATATATGAATATAGTTATGGATGTATTTTAAGGGTATATACATGTCTTAAATGTATAAATAAATACATGGAAATGAAAAAAAAAGATGAATAGGACATGATGCTTCTACTTAAATTCACGGGAGTTAAGCCTAGGACATAAACATGTGAACAAATACAGAGAGTAGAGGTATTTACCAAAAAACCATGTGTGGACTAAACAAAATATGTCTACAAGCCAAATCCACTTTGTGACCTCTGATGTAAAAGATGATATTTGAGCAGGAGCTTGAAAGATAAAGAAGTCTATCGAATGAAAAAGGAGAAGGGTGTTCCTGTGTTTGAGCTTGAGCTTGAGCTTCTCCTGAAAAGCAGAGTCTGAGACAAGGGCTTGCACATATGTAGTTTATTTTGGGAAATAATCCCAGGGAATAAGAGTGGAAGACTGGGAAAAGTAAAGTAAGGACAGAGGCAGGAGACAACATAAGGGTGCATTATCAAGTTGGGCTCTAATGAGGGTTATTAGGGCCCAATCTTGCTGAGAACCTATGAGGAACTGTGTAAAAGATACCTCAGAACTGTCCTGCAAAACAAGAGTGTTTATTCACCAGCTCCTGTCCTACAGCTCCTATCCTCCATTAACTGCTAACTACCTTACACTTCCAGGGTTACACTGTGCTAGTGTCAAGAAAGTTCTCAACAACATCTTTGCCTTTGTTTCAAAAAAGTCTCAGGGCAGAATGCAAGATATAGGTGCAGCTGAAGTGCAATATTGTTAAGTTATACCTGCAGGAAGCTGGTTTCTGCAGCAATAGCTGAAGTAAAAGGGGGACCAAGGGTATATGAGGACAAGCACAAAAGGTGTCTTAACATACGGCAGTTTTAGGGCATTGGAATTAAGTGTAAACCACAAACACTGTAATATGTTTGTGGTAGAAGATAATGTCTAGAGATGAGACAAGAAAGGTAGAGAAGCTTGAGAAAAGACCTTGAACTCTGGTGGAGAGTTCTTAAACCTGGGATCCCCACTTCTTTATAGCACACACCTGAATTGTGTGCAACGGTTTGTTTATTTGAGTGTATATGAATTTTTTCTTAGAGGGAGGACTATTAGGAGTTTCTAAAATCAGCCTAGAAGTTAGGTTGGGAACAGCCAAAGTTGCCTTGAAAATCCGTCAGGAAGGAGCTCTGCTGAAGAAGTACAAACATCTCCCAATTGGTACAGTACAGTCACCCATGTTGAATCACTCCATTTTTTAGTTGCAAAGTAGCTTGCATTATGGGGACAGTCACAGACATTAAACCTCAAGAATCCCACTCAGAGTATCTACAACTGCAAGCAAAACAGTTCCTCCCATCTGCCCCATGGGATCTAAGTCCCCTCTCAGTCTGAGGCAGAGCAGGCATCATCATCCCCAAATGCTCAAGGTTGAGGAATGAACAAACATAAGGGGAGAAAGCAACCATGGACAAAGTAGATTATTAATATTGTAGTAATGGAAGAACATGCAACATTGTTATAAAGATGGTGGTTATTATAGACCTTGGTACATAGCACTACTTCAATATCTATTCATCAATTGTAACAAATGTACTGTACAATTGTAAGATGTTATTAATAGGGGAAGATGTGGGAGGGGGAGGATGGGTATATGGGAATCCCTTATACTTTCGATGTAACTTTTCTGGGATCTAAAACCACTTTAAAAATAAAGTTTATTATGTTAAAAGATATGCAAGTACCCTAAAAAAAAAAGAATCACAATCAGAGGAGCAAGATGCTTATGTTAGGGAGGAGAGAAGAACAAGAAAACAGCCAAGTTACATCTTCCCTCCTATCCTCCTTCTGGGGCATTCACTAATTGAGTCAAACAGTGAGAGTAAACATCTACATTCTTTATGTTGTCATCTTTTTGCTGACCTACTTATGTTTACTTAAACAAGTAAGAGTATTAATACCTGTCACTTATTAAGTGGCTACTGGGAGAGGGAGAGGTTTGTATAGCTGTGAATTTATTTTACCACAAAAACATTGAAAAGGTTGAAATGACTACTTTTCCAAATTGAACAGATGAGGAAAATGAAACCCAGGAAAAATGAGGTACCTGATGCAACCACCTCTGGGATAAAAAGGTGTGGTAGACTAAATAGCTCCCCAAAAGATAGTCAACCAGATCCTCATCCCTGGACTCCGTGAGTGTTTTATATGGCAAAAGGGACTTGCAGGTATGACTAAGGATCTTGAGATGGGAAGATTATCCAGGAAAGCCTTAAATGTAATCATAAGAGTCCTTATAAAAAGGAGACAAGAACAAAGGAAGAAGTAGGAGTTGTGACCACGGATGCAAGAGGTTGGAGGAATGGGAGCCAAGGAACACAGGTGATCTCAAAAGCTAGAAAAAGAGGGTAATGATTCTCCTTTAGAGCCTCCAGAGAGAACCCTGAGTTTATTCCAATGAAACTGATTTCTGACTTCTGATCTCCAGAACTGTAAGAGAATAAATTCACATTGTTTTAAGCCATTAAGTTTGTGGCAATTTTTTACAGCAGTCACAGGGAATTAAGCCTCTTGCTGATATCCATTGGTTAAACAGTTGGCTTAAGTCCCTCTATTTGACCATGGCAAATTCTAAGTTACATTAATTGGAGAAGGATAAAACTTTATTTATTTTTAAAATATTCTGCAGTTCACTTTCTAGTTATTCAAGTTTTCCTTCCTCCTGATATTTTCCTATCAGTCAGGTTTTAGTTTTCTTACCTGTGACTCTCTGGATTTGAAGTTCAGTGAGATGACATCAACATCTATATTTTGCCTGAGTTTTCTCCTTGGATATTTCTTTCTTTTTTTTTTAAGATTTATTTTTATTTTATTTATATATCCCCACCTTGCTTCTTGTGCTTGCTGTGTTCATTTTTTCTTTGCATTTCTCCGTGTCTGCTTATCTCCCCCTGCTGCGTCAGCTCACCGAGTGGCAGCCTGCCCTCGCCAGGAGGCCCCGGAAACCGAACCCGGGGCCTCCCATGTGGTAAACCAGAGCCCAACCAATTGAGCCACAGCCGGCTCCTGGATATTTCTCTCATTAGCTTAGCCATGCCCAAGACACACTTAATAACTATTTGTATATAATTCAAGAGAACTGAATTAGAAACAGTGGCAGATAATTCTATAACCCAGGAAAAAAATGTAGTTGTGAATCCATTGTAAATAGGGTCTTTTGAAGATATTAATTTTTAGCTAAGATGTGGCCAACTGAATCAGGGTGGGTCTTAAAACGATTACTGGAGGCCATATAACAGAAAGAGCCATAGGAGGAGCTAGGAAGCTGTAAGTTAATGGAACCCCTAAGAGAAAGGAGAGGATCTTCCCATGTGATGGGAAAGCCAAGGAACCTGTTTTGGTCAGCCACAGGCGTGCCTTTTGAAATATACCAGAGATTGGTCGGTCTTTATAAAGGGTATTTATTTGGGGTAGAAGCTTACAGTTACCAGGCCACAAAGCATAAATTTCTTCCCATACCAGAGTCCATGCCCTGGAGCAAGATGGCTGCTGACGTCTCCAGGGTTCAGGCTTCCAGGTTCCTTTGTTCCCGGGGCTGCATTTCTCTCCGGG
>PVKH010008169.1:0-19675 GCA_004027955.1 Chaetophractus vellerosus | reverse complement strand
TATTTATTACATATCCCCCACCCCCCCTTTCTGCTTGCTCTTGCTGTGTGTCCATTCTTCTGTGTTTTTCTATGTCTGCTTCTTGTCTCCCCCGTCCCCGCGGCGACGCGCCGAGTCGGCCCTCCACAGCAGTGGCTCGTTCCGTTCGAGGGTGGCTCCATTCCGTTCCCACGGGCGGCTCCGCTCCATGTTTTGCGGGCAGCAGTCCTCCATGTTTTTTGCGGGCTGCTCGGCTTCCGCAGTTCGCAGGCGGCAGCTCTGCTTTTCACGGGTGACTTTGCCATGCCCGTGGGGTCTCCGCCCTGCCTGTGGTGGCTTTTTGCCTTGCCCACGGCGGCTCTGCCCCGCCCACAGTGGCTTGCCTTTCTCAAGGCCGTCTGCCCGCTCGGAGAGGTCCCCGGGAACCGAACCCGGGGCCTCCCATGTGGTACACCGGCGAGCTCTTTATCCACTGAGCTATCTAGCCGGGCCCAGGAAGCTTATTTTAAAAAGTTAAAATTCCTAGGTCCCACTGTAAAAGCCTTGTAGGTTATTTTGTTATAAATTACCACCCTTTGAAAAAACTATTTTCCCAAGCACATACACATTTTACTCTGGTAGAACTAAGAATCAAATCTCCTAACCTAACTGGAACATTCCATGTCATTGTTTCACAAAGAGCTTTCTCCTGTATCTCCCCACATGACCTAGTTCAGACTACATGATAAAGACATGATACATTTGTGCTGCATGGTAAAGCCCAATCAAGGGGTGTTTGGCAGGGATTGCTTCATGAGGGTTTGAGAGCCTGTGCACATGGGTCTTACTTATCAAACATCAAACTAGAAGGTCAAGGCCCATGTTTTCACAGCCCTGAAAAGGATAGAACTTTTTTTTCAGCCTGTTGATATTATGTTGAAAAGAGACGAAGGAGAAAGCCTTCTGTAAGGGCTAATTTTTAAAAACTAAAAAAAAAAAAAAGGTTGCTGATGAATTAGCATTTCACTTTATTTCAGCCTTCTCAGCCCTCTAGAAGACTTCTCAGCCCTAAGCTGGGGTACACAGGGCTTGGAGATGTCAATCAGGGCCACCATATTACTCTCATGCCCTGTCCACGGGCACATCAATACGAGCCAAAGCTGGTGGCCTTCTCCTAATTCTGCTGTCCAGAGGGGTACATTTTTCTAATTAACATTACACTGTAGTATAAGAGTGGTACTTCAAAATCGTTAACAATCATGAGTCACCAGGGGATCAGGTCTGGGGGGCCTGAGAGTCTGCATTCCTGACAAGCACCCAAGCGATGCTGCAGTTGGCCAGATCACAGTTTGCACAACATTAGTTGTTACAATAGACCCTGATGACTATTTAAGATAAGGAGAAAGAGCCACTCCTAAAAAATTAGTTAAGGTAACACATTGACTGGAATCAGGCACCAATGAGAACAAAAATGCAAACAGTTATTGTGAGGAAAAAAATCCTTTACTTATCAGTTTATTTAAATTTATAGTCAGATGAAATTGTTTCTATGTCCAGACTGACACAGGGAGGGCTGTAGGAGTTATAAAATTTAAGGCAGTTTCCCTGGAACAACACAGCTGGGAGAAATAAGAATCCTAGCATCAACCAAAATCCATGCTTCAACATTCTCTTTTGCTGGATCCAAACCACGAGTTACTATTACAGTATCAATAATGAGAAACCACTGTAGAAGTGGGAAATAAAAGGGAGCAGGGACCATTGTGGAAGCAGGAAAAGAGATGTTCTTAAGTCAGGGATTCTTACAAAGGGGTCCGTGATCTTGAACTGAAATTAAAAAAAACCAAAACATTATTCTTGTGAGGACATGTAGGTGTGGGTGTATAGTGTGGACTTAGTAAGGGGTCCACGGTTTTCACCTGACTGGCAAAGGGGTTCATGGAACAAAAAAGGTTAAGACCCCTGCTCTAAGTGAACTGAAACAGAGATATACAAAGTCACTTTAAGTAGACAGAAAGTTTCCTAAACTGAATATTTGACTCAAATCTCATTGGAGGAATTATCCTATTTTAAGATATATTGCAAGACGGTTGGCCACAACAGAGGCCTAGAAAAAGGCAAGTAGCAGAGACTAGTTTTGACTCTGCTTAACTAAGGGATAGAAACCTTTGTTACACGAATGTGGGGAGTGTCATATATTGTATCCGTGAGTCTTCTATTTTGTTGTGGTGAGACGGACATTTCAGTCTATCAGGATCCAATGTCACAAAATGAACAGCAAACAGTGGCCCAAATCTGGTCAAATCCTGTTTCTCTAAAACAAACTTTCATCGAGTCACAGATATGTCCATTTGGCTGCATATTCTCTGTGGCTTCTTTCACAATGTAAAGGCAGAGATGAACAGTAGAGACAAACACCATATAGTCTACAAAGCTTAAAAATCCAGGCATTTACAGGAAGGTTGTCAATCCCTGCTGTAAAACGTTTCAGTCATGTAACCAATTCCCTTTGCTCTGATGCAGTGTTCCCTAAGCAAACGTCTGATTATAATTTGACTTCTCAGCACACTAACAAAGGGAAGGGCATCTTGGCTGCTTGTTTGCTATTTCTAGCTGTTTCTGCATTCTAGGTGGGTTTTTTCCCTCAATATCTCTCTCTGAGGGCCTAGCTTATATGAATCACCCCATGAGTGATGGTTCCTTCCTCTATTTTCTAAAAAAATACATATTTTTCTAAATCTATGGGACTACGAGCTAGAAATCTGGATTTTGGTGGTTTCACTTTCCTTTGTGCTAAAGTACATTCTTATAATTCTTCTAGTGAAGATCTTTGGGAGTTAAATGCAAGCGGCAGGCCTGGCTCTAATTTCCCATCTCAAAAGGAATGCATTTAGCTTTGTTATCACAAGAGCAAAACTCACAAACTATACTGCTCGCTTCCACAGGAGGAATCAAGCATTCTGTATCTTCAGCCTCACTCACTGCCTTGTGATTCTGTTGACTCTCTAGTTTATGGAGGAATTTATTTTATATTTAACTTGATGGTGCCTTTTTTATATTTGTATTTATATTTTATATTCAGATATATTTGGAACAGAAGGGGAGCGTCTTGTGAAGAAAATGCTATGCCATCGTGGCCAAAAGCTACCTTTGCTGGCCTCCAACAGGATTCTTTTATTTGGGCTAATTGACTGGATATTTTATCATTCATTGTTCAACCAGCATTTATTGAGCACATAACTGTATTGTTGGTATTATGTTCAGCTTTGGAGATTCAGAAGTTACATATAAATGCCTTTGTTGCCCTATAGGGTTCACAGTTGGAGATGGGCTGAACCATGTGACAATCTACCCCTAAAACTGAACCAAATGCCCAATTGACAATTCTCAGCTCAGGTTCATCCACCACGGTGACAAAGCTGCTCTCTCCCCTTCAGTTAAATTTACTTATCGCCTAAATCATTTTCTTTTAAAACTGTTCCAAACATGTGGTTCCTTTTTAGCCCCATTAATAACATACCAACAAATTAATGCCTTGATAACCAACAAAAACAGTCATTTAAATACTGAAATTTTAAGCCACCGCAGTGTCTCTTGAGGAGGATATTTATGTTTGCTTTTGTTGCTCATTTATTGTATTCTACAAAGTTTAAGAAGCAACAATTGGACACTTTGGGAGCAGGGTGAGGGAAGAGCAATTGTAATGCAGGTTTTTTTTTGTTTTGTTTTTTGTTTTTTTTTGTTTGTTTGTTTGTTTTTTGGGGGGTGGGACCTGGGAATTGTCATGGATGATGCTGCAATGCAGGATGTAGGCCAGTTTGTATGATCATGTATCATTCAGGAACTGTAAAGGGTTGTCTATGGCCTGAATTGTGATCTATGTCTGATGGCAAAGCCCCATAATGTGTGTAACTATCAGAGGCGTTATGCCACACTTAGGGATGTGCATGTGGGGGGTTGTGGGAGGGGTGGGGGGTGGCATATGGGTACTCCTGGAATCTCTGTGTAACATTTGTGTAATCAATGTATCCTAAAAATGTATATAGATATATAAAAAATAAATAAAAAATTAATTAAAAAAAAAAGAAGCAACAGGCCCCCACCTTGCAGTGCAGCAATTCCTTGACAGTCAGGGTGAGTGGGCTTCCCCTGGGTGTGCCCAGACACCTCCTTCACACACTCACTTTGTTTCAGACAGAAAAACTCTCCTACTGTCCTCAGCTCCCAGCAGGGAAAACCCACAGAGCCTTCTAGGTTACCACTGAGTCTGGCACCTTGCTGACCCTCAGAACATCCCACTACAGCTACAAAACAGTAATTTGTTCTCAATGCACTTAGATAGCCATTTACTTTGCAGTGTCATTCGGAACACCCAGCAAAGCTTTCCTTCTTCAAGGAAAACAGAAGCATGGTGACACCTTAAGGGAAATGTGAAAACTGAACCAAATGTGATCTCTTCTAGGATTTTCCTGTGTAAAATAATGCAAAATCCTGAGTTCTTAAATCACCACTTAAAAAGCAAAATGTATGAAATTATATTTTACCACATACTTTTACTGATGTGAATAAGGACCAAACTCTATATTTTAAATTAACCTTGATGCCATCTAGTGGTCACTGAAGATATTTGTCTCAGAAAATAGGTAACAGCTTCAGAAATTGAGAAATTATTATTATTATTAATAACAATAACTGCTGCTTTTGAAAAGACCTACTATGTGCCGCAGTCTGTGCTCAGCACTTAATGTGCTTTAGCTCATTTTATCTTCACAACAATTTTAATAGGTTGGTTTTAATAGCTCCATTATACAGATGAGGAAATTAAGGCTTAGTGGGATTAAATAAACATGCCATATTCACAGACCTACCTATGTGGGATTCAAACCTAGGTAGTCTACTCCATCACCTTCATACTCAGCCAGAACACCACACTCCTCTTTTAGCTTTGACTAAAAGAATATGGTTAATAGACTAAAACATGCACATTTACTCACAAATCCTAATATGTGTGAAGAAAGAAACAGCCTCCACTTTTCCACGCCCTGACTGACTTCCATCGTGTATCAGTTCCCAGGCTCCAATCAAGATTTCAATTGCTTGGAGACTTTTACACATTTGAAATTTACATCTGGCATCTCTAAGATATGATGGATTCCCTCATTCATGCCACAAATATTTATTGAATTCTTATACATGAGACTGTAAATGCCAGTGCTTGGAAGGCCGTAGGGAATCAAACAGACAGTCCCTCCCCTCATGGAGCTTATAGTACAGCAGGAGGACAGATAAACAAATTACACAGATTATGATACAATCATATCAGGAAAAGTGCTCCCAGGAGAAAGGCAGGGTGTTTGATGTGCCATTGGGGTCTGAGTGATGAGTGAGAGAGGTGGGTAGGCAGGAAGGCTTCCCTAAAGGATTGACTTCTACCCAAGGTTCGAAATGAATGGATGTGGGAGTTATGTGGGTACAGAGAGACTGGAAAGAGTATTCCAGGCAAAGGACAGCAGCTTGGCCAAAAACAGTATGACTCTCAAAGGCTACTAAAAAGCTGGCAGTTCTCACTTGAAACTTTGTAGGATGGTTCAACGCTCACTGCCTAGAGTGTGAATTCCTTTCATGTATATTTTGTTTCAAAGCAATTATAGCACATTTCACCTGAAGCACTTAGAGCTTTTAGCACA
This sequence comes from Chaetophractus vellerosus, assembly GCA_004027955.1. NCBI lineage: Eukaryota > Metazoa > Chordata > Mammalia > Cingulata > Chlamyphoridae > Chaetophractus > Chaetophractus vellerosus. The sequence goes on along the minus strand of PVKH010008169.1, from coordinate 14,030 downwards.
CATTTTCAGGTGGCTGGAAAAATTACACTAATTATACATGTTGTCACACCCCATTTTCAGAATTTGCTAGAAGGAAACTGTTTCAGTTTCCTAGGCTTCTTAAGCAAAACCGTGAAATAGTTCGGCTTAAACAATGGGAATTTATTAGCTCATGGTTTTGAGACTGGGAAAGTGTCCAAATCATTATCAAGGCAATGCTTTCTTCCTGAAGATGGGCTGCCAGTGATCCTTGGCTCTTCCGTCAAGGTGTCTGCTGGTCTTTCCGTTTTCTTCCGGGTGTCAGTGATTTCAGCTTCTTGCTTCTGTGGCTTTCTCTCTCTGTGTCTGAATTTCATTCTCTTATAAAGGACTCCAGTAATAGGATTAAGATCCATTCTGAGGGAGGTGGGTCACATCTGAACTGACCTAAGTTATGTATTAGAACAAAAGGTCATACTTAGAGTGGGTTTACATAAATTCAAGAACATGTTTTTTCAGGGGTACATAGAGCTCCAAATCGCCACAGAAACTCTATGTAATTTCCAGAGCATGTGATAAAAATGAGCATGCAGTTTTGAGGATAGTAATTTGGGAAAGAAAAGAGTGGCTCTAGGACAGAAGAGGTGACCTTAACAAGGATTTCTAAAATTCTAGTGTATTCTCTGGGAGCTTTCTCTGCACTTCCCCTCTGTAAAAACAGGGACCTTTTAAAGGTGAAGAAACAATTGAGGCTTTTAAAGGGTAGGTGTGTGCAATGGGAAGGTGAGATCCAGCCACAGTGTAAGCAGATGGTAGAGAGGGATGAAAATCAGATTTCCTCATAGCAGGTGTTGTGGCACAGGAATTGGGTCCCTGCCTTTGAGGCTAATGTTCTGTGACTCTGAGGAAAAATGGAGCTTTAGAAGGAGGTCTTAACTTGACTTCTCTCCAAGAATGCCCAGGATCTGTGAAAAGCAGAGAGCCTACACTTCTACCTCTAAAACATGGTGCTTACAACCTCTGGCTACTCATTCATGATGTGCTCCCTGCCTCTTCTTGAACTTCGCCTGAGACCTCAAGAGCAAGACCCATGAAAGGCTCCCTCGCTCAGGGCCTGATGACCTTGGCTACTTTCCAGCTTTGCCTCTGGACTTCTGATCATGCAGCCTTTTTTGCCCTCTGATGCAAACCCTCTGGGTAAGACCTCACTCTTTCCCTCTTCCCCATTTCATTCCTAGCCTGCTGTGCCTTAACATCAGCCTTGGCCGAGACTCAGACCTCTGCTTGCCTGGGGGAAATCAGACATCCAGGGACTTTAAAACTGGAGAACCTGCACTGTCTCTCCCTTTGAAGAGCTGAGAGATAGGTTCCCCAGTATCTGTCCTAAGAGAGAAAATATTTATGGCCCCACCCCCACTCAGACCTGCTACCCAAAGTAGGCTTTTTGGGATATATTCCAGATCTGGATTTATACATGTTTCCAATGTGCTCGTGAATTGATTTCCCAAACATCTGTTTCCAACCAATTTTCTAAAAGTCTTCACTCACATAGGATGAGATATGGTTCACCTGTTTTTCAGTAACTGCAAAGACAGTGTTCATGCAACAGCTCACTCTAAAGCTTTTCTAACCAATGTTTTCAACCTACAGCTACCTGAGCAGCAAATAGGATAGAAGGATGTCTTCTGACACTGTATTCCCCTACATTAACTCACACAGGAGAATCTCAGCAGTTAATCTACATGCAATCCAGGCCCTCTAAATCATTCTGCCAAATATGGAATTTATATAAAAAGCCACATTTAAACTATATTTTTTAAAAACTCTGAATAAATAAGTTTTATAGAAAATACTAAAATTGCATGATATTGAAACTGTTTTGGAATACTCAGACCTAATGGTGACTATGCTAAATGAAATGTTCATTGGTATATAAAAATGATTCAAATATCTCTTAAAATCTGTTTTGAGCTCATGAAAATAATACTTATGGCAGCTAATATGAGCAACACAGAAGGAGCAGTGAACAAAGGATGAAAAAGTCCCTTGGTACTCATATCCCTTAACCCAAAAATAAACAATGTTAACACTCAATGTTTCCTTCCAGGCTTTTTTCTATGGATATTTTACAAATATTGGCTTGTATAAACAATTTTGTAACTTAATTTATTCACTTAACATAATAATTTTCCTTTGCTATTATAAATTTGTTGTTAACATCACTTTAATAGCTGGATAATATTTCCTTAGGTAGCTACATCCCAGTTTACTTAACTCATTTCCCAATTGTAGAACATGTGAGATGTTTTCCAATATTCAATATATACTAATAAATAATATATTAAAAATAAATGGCATATAACACATAATAATAATAAATAATGCATTGCATAAAATTGTTTCTTCAAAGCATGCTTTATCTACCAGAATAGAACTTGATAAATAGTAGACATTACTGTCAAGTGATTAAGTAACTAAGCCAGCTTATTTGTATGTCTGAAGGGAATTTAGGAAACTAGCAATGCAAATTACAAAAGCAAAATCACTGCGCATGACATTGGCTCTTCCGCCTTCCCCCTCTGATCTTTCTTGAACTATTAGTTAGTTTTTACCTCAATCTTCAGGTAAGCTACAGTAAAAATTAATAGGTATTGTTGTCATGTTGTAGAATCCCAGCAAGCCATCCTAAAATCCCACTTGTGAAATGATGTGTCACATTAACACACTTTATGGGCTTAATCTTTTGCTGACTAATTGACACTAACTTGACTCACATAATTACACACACACACACACACACATACAGAAGTTGTAAGTGGTAACACCTTGGCTCTTTACTCTGAGCATGCTCTGTTGCTTTTCAAGGTGATACTGGTGCATTGCCATTTATGAATCAAAGTCCATCCCTTTGACACCAGATATTTGCTTGATATGGAAGCAAATTGGGGTTGCAACTTTTAAAATTCTAACTGGGGACTCTTTAGTAGGTATACGCCCATTTTCCAAATGCTAGAACTTTTGGACAGAGCTTCTACAGAGAAGGATTGACAAGAGTTAGGAAATCACACCCTCTGGGCCATGAGAAGGATGGTGTGAGAGGAAAGGTGATGTTCAGAACAGTCATAATAGGCTTTCCAGACCTTCAACAATCCCTTCACTCCATGGCCAGCAACTGAAAAGGGTGACTGCATCCAAAGTGAACAAATGGAAGCCACTCAGACTGAATCTAGTGGAAGCAGGAGAGGTTTGGGGTTAAGACTGACATTTGAGTCAAACTCACCAAGTTTGATTCCTGGCTCAATGATATATTATATATGTCCTTACACAAGTAAGTTATTTTACCTTTCTGTAAGTTACTAACCTTTTCTTGTTTTTTAGAAAAAATGGGGATAATGATAGTGTCTGCCATATAAGATGGTTGGGAGGATTAAATGAAATAATCTATGCAGAGCTCCTAGCACAGTGTCTGGCACATGGAAAATATCTGCTGAAATAGTATTATTGTTGTTATTATTATTGTTATAGCTATTATTCACTTGCATCAATGACATAAATGTTTTACTTCCTTACATTGAGTGATGAGGTACATACTCCTCAAACATCCGTTACTCCTCTTTAATACTGTTAGGAGTCTGCTCTTCCTGCTACCAATCTATATTTGAAATGCATGACTTGTTGGAGAAGTAGGAAGGATAGGTAATTAATACCTTGAAATTTCCTCCATTCGTAGAAATATTGCCTTTTACTCATCCCTAAACTTCATGATGGCAGGGGTCGTCTGCCTTGCCGACCAGCTGCAAGTACATTGCCTGCCGCATTGTAGGAATATACACAATCTATTTTTAAGTGGGCAAATAAATAGTCCTAAAACAACTCCCAAATTTGGCAAATGCCTATTTCTGAACACTATTCAAGTGAACATATTTTCTATTTTTTTCTAGAAGTCACCAGAATGGGAATTTTAGTGCAAGTTTTTTTTTTTTAAAGATTTATTTATTTTATTACATATCTCCCCTTCCCCCCGCTGCGGCAACGCGCCGAGAGTGGTCACTGTGCAGGCGCGGCTTTCCCCGCTTGTGGGTGGTCTCTGCGTCCGTTCACGGCCGGCGCTTGCTTCAGTTCGCGGGTGGCTGGCTGCGCTCCATCCACGGGCGACCTGCCCTGCCCGTGGCGGCTCTTGCCCTGTCCATGGCAGCTTCTTGCCCTGCCCACGGCGGCTCCGGCCTGCCCATGGCGGCTTGCTATTCTCAAGGCGGTCTGCCCGCTAGGAGAGGTCCCCGGGAATCGAACCCAGGGCCTCCCATGTGGTATGCCGGCGCCCTATCCACTGGACTATCGAGCCGGCCCCCTTAGTGCAAGTTTTTACTTCACCTCAGACATGCCATTGTCACTGGCAAACATAGAAGCAATCTTGACTTTCTCAAAAACAAAAACAAACAAACAAAAAACCCCAAAACCACCATGTTTCAACTTCAGAGAACCCAGTAGCCCTATCATAGTGGCCACAAATTGTTTCTAACTCTTCAGAACAAGGATTACTTGGCACGTTTGGACTTAGCCAACTTAGTAAGCAATTCTCACTGCATGTAAACCGGAGCTACATTTGAAAATTGAACTTTTATTAAATTTGCCATTTTCTGAGTCCTATCCAGCTGGTACATTTGTTATAGCACCAAGAAAATATGAAATTCGCAAGTAATGGTTGGGTTTTGATGCACCCCAGTACAAAGTGAATTCATGCATTTTACTTCTAGCAACAGCCCAACCTGATTTACTGATTTACTGTCTACAACCCCCATCCCACCTCCCTTAGCCAAGTAACCCTCCTCTTTCATTACAAATCTTTCACACGCACATACACACCCCAATTTTTTTTCAGAATGTCCCAAGCCAGAGAGATTTAAAGCAATATTCAATGCATACTCTAAAATATTGGCCTCCTTCCATGAATTCTGAAATGAATCTCTTTGTGATAATATTAAAGATACTCTATATCTAGGATAACTGTACTTCCCAGTTATCTTAGGGCAATTGTTCTGGAATTCCATCTAGCTTAGCGTTTGTTCCAGATTTTTTTCATGTTTAATGAAGTAGTAGTAGTAATAGTGGCTCTGAAATAAGCCTGGATGGGATTGGTAGACCTTCACTTGTGTTTCTAACTTCTGCCTGACAGCATCCTTTCATCTAATAGTGTGCTAGATGAATTTGCAGGAAACAGACCTCTCACTTTAACTTGTGGTTAAATCTAGAAGATATGAAGCAATCATCTTTCCTCTTTTTGTGAGTCATCCTAAACCCTTTCAAGGACAGTACACTGGTGGCTAAAACGAAGTGTGCTTATTTGTTCTGGTTTCATGAAGAGTATTTCAAGTAATGAATGTCAAAATCTACACCTTTTGAAGCTTTTAGAAAATTGCAATCATTGGAAAACAAAGCTTGTGAGTAGGAAGACATTTAAATTTACCCCTGTAAAAGAAAGGAACCAAACATTTTAAGCAACGGATGAAATGGTATGGATTTATTTTAAAATTCTCTATTTGCACTTTGGAATATTTTGATTTAGGGAAAGAAAACTTGATGGAGGCTTGGAGGCTTGGGGAAAGGGGAGGAAACAGGTCACATACCAAAGATAGCCAATCAAATAGCACTGAATTTCTCAAAAGCAACATAATTCTGAGGTCAAATAAATTTCAGTTTTGAATTTTAAGGCCAACAAAACTATCAGTTAAGTAGGGGACAGAAAAAGGCACTTTAAGATAAACAACCATGCATAAAGCACAGATTCCCATATAACACCCACCAACAACTTGCATTGGTATGGAACATTTGTTACAATTAAAGATAGCACATTTTTGTAATTGTACTATTAATTAAGGTCCATGGTTTAACTTAGGGTTTCCTGTTTGCATAGTGTAGCTCCATGGATTTTAAAAATTTTGATTCTATTACTATATATACAATCCAACATTTCCCCTTTCAATCATATTCAGATATATATTTCAGTGCTGTTAACTGCATTCACCATGTTGTGCTACCATCACTGCTATCCATGACCTAAACATTTTCTTCATTCCAAATTGGAACCCTGTACATTTTAAGCCCTAACTTCCCATTCCCTATCCCCTACCCATCCCCTGGTAACCTATGTACTGATTCTGACTCTAGGAGTTTGCTTATCCTAATTGTTTCAAATCAGTGAGATCATACAATATTTGTCCTTCTGTGTCCAGCTTATTTCACTCAACATAATGTCTTCAAAGTTCATCCATGTTGTGTGTATCAGGTCTTCATTCTTTTTATGGCTTAATATTCCACTGTTTGTATATGCCATTTATTGATTGCTGGATTCTTAGTTTCCTTCCACCTTTTGGCAAATGAGAATAATGCTGCTATGAACATCAGTGCGCAATTATCTCTTTGAGTCCCTGCTTTCAATTCTTTGGGGTATATACCAAGCAGTGGGATTGTTGGACCATACAATAGTTCTATACTTAGCTTTCTGAGGAATGGCCAAACTGTCTTCCACAGCAGCTGCACTATTTTACATTTCCACTAGCAATGAATGTGTGTTCCTATTTCTCCAACACTTATTTCACATTTTGTTAATAGCAGCCATTCTAATGGGTATAAAATGATATCCCATTGTAGTTTTGATTTGAATTTCCCTGATAGCTAATGATGTTGAGCATTTTTCATGTGCTTTCTGGCCATTTATGTATCTTCTTTAGAGAGATGTCTGTTCAAGTCTTTTGCCCATTTTTAAAAATTGGGTTGTTTGTCTTTTAGTTATGTTAAAGGATTTCTGTATATATCCTTTATCAGATATGTGGTTTACAAATGTCCTCTCCCATTGTATAGGTTGTTGCTTTACTTCATGATGAAGTCCTTCGAAGAACAAAAGCTTTTTTTTTTATTTTGATGAAGTCTCATTTATCTATCTTTTTCTTTTGTTGCTTGTGCTTTGAATGTGAAGTCTAAGAAACAATTGCCTAACACAAGGTCCCAAAAATGCTTCCATACATTTTCTTCTAGGGTTGTGATAGTTCTAGTGCTTATAACTAGGTCTCTGATCCATTTTGAGTTGATTTTAATATAGGGTGTGATGTAGCAATTTCTACTTCTTTTTTTTGCAAACGGAGATCCAGTTTTCTCAGCACCATTTGTTGAAGAAAGTTTTCTTTCCCACTTGAGTGGTGTTTGTCACTTTGTCAAAAATCAGTTGGCCATAAATGAGAGGGTTGATTTCTGAGCTCTCAATTCTATTCTATTGGCCTGTATGTCTGTCCTAGTGCCAGTACCATGCTGGGTTTTGGGTTTTTTTTAACAAATAAATTTTACTGGTACATTTTAATAAGGCACACAATTCATCCAAAATATACATCAATGATATTTGATATAATCACATAGGTGTGCGTTCATCACTTCAGTCATTATTAGAGCATTTTCATTATTTCAATAATAATAATAAACAAAAACCAGACAAACAAACAAACAAGAAAATTCTTCACCTCTCACTCTCTCTATGGTTCTCCTATGTACACATAGCTGCTATTTCTAGCTATTCTTGCACAATTATTTATTTGTTTATTAAGCAGTACTATTGAGATATATTCACATATCATATGACCTATCCAAGGATGAAAAAGCAGCCGACTCAATGGGAGAAAATATTTGGCAATCACATATCTGATAAGGGTTTAATATAAGGAGATCATATAACTCAACAATAAAAAGACAAATTATCCAATTAAAAAATGGGCTAAAGACGAAAAGACAAATGTCCAAAGAAGAAATACAAATGGTGAAGAAACACATGAAAAGATATTCAACATCACTAGTGATTAGGGAAATGCAAATCAAAACTACAGTGAGATATCATTTCACACCTATTAGACTGGCCGCTATTAAAAAGTCAGAGAACTGTGAATGTTGGAGAGGATGTGGAGAGACAGGAACACTTATTCACTGTTGGTGGGAATGTAGAATGATACAGTCACTATGGGGGACTGTTTGGCAGTGCCTAAGGAAGTTGAATATAGACTTGACATGTGACCCAGCAATACCATTGCTAGATATATACCCAGAAGAACTGAGAGCAGTGGCACGAATAGACATCTGCACACTGACGTTCATAGAAGCATTATTCACGATAGCCAAAAGTTGGAAACAACCCAGGTGTCCATCAGCTGATGAATGGATAAACAAATTGTGTAGTATACACATGATAGAATATTATGCAGCAGTGAGAAGAAATAAAGTCGTGAAGCATATGACAACATCGATGAAACCTGGAAGACATTATGTTGAGTGAAGCAAGGCAGACACAAAAGGACCATGCTCTTTTAATCACTGTGAATTTGTAATAAGTTTTAAGATCAAGAATTGTGAGTCCTCTGACTTCATTCTTCCTTTTCAAAATGGCTTTAGCTATTTGGGGCTACTCACATAAATTTGATGATTGGCTTTTCCACTTTTGCAAAGAAGGTTATTGGAATTTTCATTGGGATTACCCTGAATCTATAAATTGCTTTGGGTAGCACTCACATCTTAATGATCTTTAGTCTTCCAATCCATGAACACGGAATGTCCTTCCATTAATTTTGGTCTTCTTTAATTTCTTTTAGCAATGTTTTGTAGTTTTCTGTGTACAAGTCCTCTACATCCTTGTTTAGATTGATTTCTAGATGTTTGATCCTTTTAGGTGCTATTGTGAATGAAAGATTTTTTTTTTATTTCTAGTTCCAATTGTTCCTTGCTTGTGTATATAAACACTACTAATTTGGATGTGTTGATTTAATACCCTGCCACTTTCTTGAATTTGTTTATTAGCTTTAGGAGTTTTGTTGTGGGTTTTTGGGGATTTTCTGTATTTAGGATTGTATCATGTGCAAATAGGGAAAGTTTTATTTCTTCCTTTCCAATTTGGATACCTTTTATTTATTTTTCTTGCCTAATTACTCCAGCAAGATCTTCCAGTACAATGTCGAATAGCAGTGGTGATGGGACACCCTTGTATTGTTCCTGATCTTAGAGGGAAAGCTTTCAGTCTTTCACCATTAAGTAGGATGTTAGTTGTGGGTTTTTCATATATGCCCTTTATCATGTTGAGGAAGTTTCCTTCTATTCCTAGTGTTCTAAGTGCTTTTATCTAGAAAGGATGCTGCATTTTACCAAATGCCTTTTCTGCATCAATAGATATGCTCATGTAGCTTTTCCTCTTCATTTGGTTAACGTGTTATATTAATTGATGTGCTTATGTTGAACCAACCTTGCTTACATGGGATAAAACCTACTTGATCGTGCTGTATAATTCTTTTAATTTGCTGTTGGTTTGGTTTACTAGAATTTTGTTGAGGATTTTTGCATCTGTATTCATTAGAAATATTGGTATGTAGTCTTCTTTTCTTGTGGTATCTTTATCTGGCTTTTATATGAGGGTGATGTTGGCCTCATAGAAGAAGTTAGGGTGTGTTCCCTCTTCTTCAATTTTTTGAAGAGTTTGTGCAGAATTGGATTTAATTCTTCTTGGAATGTTTGGTAGAATTCCCCTGTGAAGCTACCTGGTCCTGGACTTTTCTCTGTTGGAAGGTTTGTTTTTTTTTAAGATTTATTTTTATTACACACACCCCCCCTTTTTGCTTGTTCTTGCTGTGTTCATTTTTCTCTGCATTCCTCTGTGTTTGCTTGTCTCCCCCTGCTGAGGCGACCTGCTGAGTCAGCTCACCGGTGTGGCATCCTGCCTGCTCCTGGGGGCTTGCCCTTGCTCGTGGGTGCTTGCCTTTGCCTGCAGGAGCTTGCCTTTTTGCCTGCCTAGGGGGCTTGCCTTTGCCCACAGCAGTGCACCCCGCCCATGGCGGCATGCCCCACCCACGTTGGCTTGCCTTCTCGAGGCAGTCTGCCCATTCGAGGAGGCCCGGGGCCCAAACCCGGGGCCTCCCTTGTGGTAAACCAGCACCCTACCAACTGGGCTATACAGCCGGCACCTGCTGGAAGGTTTTTAACTCCTGATTCAATCTCTTTAGTAGTAACTGGTTTGTTGAGATCTTCTATTTTTTCTTGAGTCAATGTAGGTAATTTGTGTGTTTCTAAGAATTTGTCAATTTCATCTAGGTTATCTAATTTATTGACATACAGTTGTTCATAATATCTACTTATAGCCCTTTTAATTTCAGCAGGGTCAGTAGTAATGTCTCCCTTTTCATTTCTGATTTTTATTGTTTGTATCCTCTCTCTTTTTTTGTCAGTCTAGCTAAAGTTTGTCAATTTGTTCTTTTCAAAGAGCCAGCTTTTTATTTTGTTGATTCTGTATTGCTTTTTTGTTGTTGTTTTCTATGTCATTTATTTCTGCTCTAAACTTTGGTATTTCCTTACTCTTGCTTGTTTGGGTTTAGTTTTCTCTTCTTTTTCTAGTTCTTCCAGTTTTGATGTTGGGACTCTAATTTGAAGTCTTTCTTTTTTAATATATGCATTTAGAGCTATAAAATTCCCTCTGAGCACTGCATTTGCTGCATCCCATAAATTTGGGTATGTTGTATTTTCATTTTCATTTGCCTCAAGCTATTTCCTATTTTGCTTCTGATTTCCTTTTTAACCCATAGGTTTTTAAAGAGTATGTTGTTTAATTTCCACATATTTGTGAATTTTCTTTTTTCCATCTGTAATTGATTTCTAGCTTCATTCTGTTGTAGTAGGAGAATATACATGATATGGTTTCAATATTTTGAATTTATTGAGACTTGTTTTGTGACCCAACATACGGTCTATCCTGGAGAATGAGCCATGTGTCTTCTGTTTCCCTTGGGTGTTGTTTTCTATATATTTCTGTTAGGTGTAGTTGATTTAGTGTATCATTCAAGTCCTGTACTTCCTTATTGATTTTCTGACTAGATGTTCTATCCATTACTGAGAGTGGTATGTTAAAGCCTCCAAATATTAACATAGAACCATCAATTTCTCCCTTCAAATCTGTCAGTATTTGGTTCATATATTTGGGAGCTCTGCTCTTAGGTGCACATATATTTATAATTGTTACATCTTCCTATTGAATTGTCCCAAGGGCTACATGGCAGCTTGCCATGAGAGTGGGTTATGGGCGCTGGTAGCCACCACCTGGAGAGAGCAATTTACAGTTCTTTACCATAATTTATCATTCTTTTCCTCCAACTCTTCCTTGGATGCTGTACAGTGTTCTTCTGGCCTCTGGAGACCAAAATGGTCTTTTCAGACAATTCTTGCCTGTTTAATAGTTGTTTTGGTGGAAGGACTGAATACTGGAACTCCCTACTCCTCCGTCTTCTCTGGAAGTAGTTACAGGTTTATTATTTTCTTTCTTTTCTTTTCTTTTTTTTTTTTAGGTACTGGGGACCAGGGATTGAACCCAGGACCTCATATGGGGAAGCTGGCACTCAACCACTAAGTCATATTGGTTCTACTGAGTTGGTCCCTTTGCTTATTTTGGCTTGTTGTTTGTTTAAGAGGCACTGGGAACCAAACCCAGAACCTCCCATATGGGAAACAGGTGCCCAACCACTTGAACCACATCCGCTTCCCCCCACATTTATTATTTTGACTTAAAAAAAACTTAGCACCTCTTCAATTCCTTCTCCTTGCATCCCCAACCCTTTTCAACTATTCTTGGGGAAAGCATCTTGCACAGGTTTAAGAAAAGAGGTGGGAAAGAGATTGGAGAAAAAGGAACTTTGGTCAAAGTTGAGGACATGGAAAGCAAAAAGGCAATTGATGCCACAGTTTACTTGAGGCCAGCCCCACAGAGAACAGTATCAGAGAATTCCTTCTCAGAATCTGGGCTTTGCACATACCTCAGTAGTACCTTTCATAACGACAGTCAAGACACGTGTTACAACGGACAGAGCTCCTTCTGCAAGTGATCTGGAAGCATGAACAAATATATTAGCAGGCTCTGGCATTCGATATTTGTTTTAACTAAGGTTGTCAGTTTGGTTGGGCACTCTCTTTTCTTGTGATGGTAAGTTCCTGCTTTTGTAACTATCTTTAGTTTCTGAGTGTCCAGGATAGATGTTAAAAGTCTAGTCAATGTGATACGAATGTGTGCCTGTGTCTTTAGCTAGGCTGTCATCCCTCTTACATTATTAGCTATGATTTATGAATTTTAATTTTTTCAATGATTCTTCATTAACATTTAATTGCAGGTAATAAGGGGGAAAAGGCTCCAAAATGCTTAAGCAAAAATCGTGCGATTATTCAATATTCCCATGCATACGAGACTGTTCCATTCAATTAACATAGCATTTAATAACTATTAGCTGGGTGCTATGAGGGATTAAAACACACACACACAAGAATCAGACTTGCTTTCAGTTCCCTGGGGATTCACCACCTAGCTGTGGAGAGAGATATGTATAGAAATATGTCTAACCACTGAAAACTTTTAAGTGCTATGGTAGAGCAAGTGAGGATCGGGGGAAAGTAATTCTGACTGAAGGCTCTGGATGGGATTTGAGCTGGGTCTTGAAGACTAGGCAGGATTTCTCACTGGACATGAGTTGAATGGACTCCAAGTAGAGGGAATAGTTTGAGAAAACTTCTGGGTATTGTAGAAAGCATTTGAAGAATGCGAAATGGAAGTGTGTTCTTGAAGCACAGGAAGTGTGGGGGCATGGGTTGTACATTGAAGGCAGTGAGAAGTTGAATATAGGAAATTCTGTGGAGGAAAAATAATAACTTCAGTTTCCTATTCATTAATTTTTTTTCTTTAGTATTAAAGTCTGATTGCCTGGGAAATTGAAATAATGCCTGAGACAGAAATGAGATGATTGGGACAGGGAAGTGGACTAGAATTCAACTTTGGCTATGTTAATTTTTAAAGCATGATGGTACTTTAAATACATGTACCTCCATTAAATGATTGTAAATGTGAGAGAGTAGCAAGTAAGAAGTCAGGAATGGATTTAGAGATTCACTGTTAACAGAGACAGAGAAGAGAGAGATATGAAAGGGACAGCAAGATTGCATGGAACCCAATATGGAGAGTATTTGAATAGTGGGTGTTCAACTATTATTAGCCATTCTGGAAAGAATGGCTAAGAACTTGTTATTTAGTATAGCTTAAGAGGTCACTAGTGAATTTTGAAAGCAAAAATGTTTGGGGACAGAAGCAAGGTATCACAGACAGGATGAAAGAGGATGAGATGAAGAAGAAGTATAAACCTCTTATTTAAAGAAAGATAAAGTTGATGGAAATTAGACTAGATAATGAGCCCCTTGGTAACTGGGTTAATTACAGTAAACCTGTGGATTTAACAACACCTATCAGCAAACAAATGAACAGATGCATCTTCCTGTGGTGATATATAAACGTTTCTATTGTGTCTGTATCTTCTTATTTCATTGCATTCTCATTGATTTTGCTTGGCACTGTCAATTTGTTTTAGAGGAATTGGAAGCATACAGTTTGGAGAATTAATCTATATACCTCATCTTTACATATTGCCATTATTTGGCAACGTCATATTACTCAAACCCATTAAAAGAGAGTACGAAATAATTTGGTTACCAGTATGGAGCAGTACAGCTCCATAGGCACATTTGAAGCACTGCGGACGCAGAGAAGGGAGTGTGGGAAGAGAAAAGGGAGCAAGGAAAGAGGGTTAGCAGAGGAGGTCATAAAAGGAAGGGAGGCCTAAGCACTTTAGGGGAGCCTCACAGGCCATGCTAAGAACTTCAGCTTTTATTCGGAATGAAATGATACATAATCACACATCATATTCAGCTTCTTACTCATCTCTGTCTCTCACATTGTGTCACTGATATTTTTCTGAAGATTTTTTCAATATAGTTTTATTAGTTTTAGTTTTTTTATAAAATTGCCTGCAATATTCTTGAAAGTTGCACATGATAAATAAATTAGAAATTGTTGACATTTTCAACTGAAAATGTCATTTTCATTTGAAACCATAATAGTTTTAAGTGAGAAAATATTCTCTCTGCAGATGCTGGGATATCTGATAAGTTTAGAGTAAATTCTGCTATATGGTGGTGTCCTCCATTCTAATTGTCTTCAAATTGAACTTTATACATATTTCAGCCCAAAA
>PVKH010008168.1:0-19672 GCA_004027955.1 Chaetophractus vellerosus | reverse complement strand
TACTTCCAGCTGATTGCATGAAATTGCCTGCATTGCTGAGGGCAGTTTTCTTTGTTGACTGTAGATGCAAACTGATTATAGATCCAAATCCCATCTCAGAGTACCCTCACATTAACAAGTAGGCCAGAGCTTGACCAAACAACTGAACACCATAATCTAATCAAGTTGACGCATGAGATTAGTCTTCTCAGTCTACCCTTTGTCAACTTGGCACGCATACTCATCCTTTAAACTACACATAATCTCCAAAACAAGGTATGGGTAGTCATACTTTCAACTAACATGGTACAATTGTCCTGCATACAACAGAAAATGCATTATCACTTTCCCACAAGAGGATGCAAGTCCTTGGTAACATTCTCTCTTACATTTGATATCTTGGAACTTAAATAATATGATGTAACAGTCATCCTCATTTCTGCAACTGGTCACATGGTTGTAGCTGGCAATTGTCAATACCTTCATCCACTATCCACTCCATATTCCCTGTGAACTCAGCAAGTACCTTATCTGGTTGTGGTACTTTCCCTGGTGGAGTGATGCAAGCCGTCATTCCTGAGGGGTCTGGGTCATTAGTAGACCTGCCTGGAATGAGCCATTGTAGTTTTCCATTGACTTTAATTACAGAGATGCATTAAAGGATCTCCTGTATTTCAGACAAACACTTCCTTACCTCTATTGTGTAGTAGTAGTCCAATATACTTTTGGTAATCGGGACTAATCACCCATATTAGTATAGTAACTCCCTTCTTTGCCTGTTGATTGAGAGGCAAAAAGCCCAAAGTGACTAGGTGGCCATCCTCCAGTTCAGTGGAATCATCATTATATCTCCTGGTGGAAGTACTCCTCCTTTTGGAACTAAGACCTCTAGACCAGCAGGCCATAAAATCAGGGGGACAGGAAGCAAAAATTTTGCCAATGGATCACTAGAGATAATAGTGAGTGATACCTCTCCCACTTCTACCCCCTTGATTCTTGGAGCATGAGTCCTGGCTATGGGAGAAAGAGCACCATAGATTGGATGCTGGTTAGAGCATAAACAGTCTTTTGGATTACACTGCTTTAGTCCTTCAAAGTAGTGCCAAAGTCTTGGCACCATAATTGCATTATTCCATTGTTTTATCAATCCATCTGCTTCAGGATGATGGGAAACATGGTAAGACCAGTGAATTCCATGAGCTGCACTTGAATTCCTGTGAAGTAAGTTTTTTGGGATACCATCATGGTGGATGAGTCATTCTATAACTCCACAGATGGTAGTTTTGGCAGAAGCATTGCATGCACATAAGGAAAATCCATATCCAAAGTAAACATGTATTTCAGTAAGAACAAAAATATGCCCCTTTCATGATGGAAGTGGCCCAATGTACTCAATCTGCTACCAGGTAGCTGGCCTATTACATCAAGTAATGGTAACATATTGGGGACTGAGTGTCATCTCTGCTACTGGCTGATTGGGCACTCTGCAGTGGCTGCAACTAGTTCGGCTCATTGAGTGGAAGTCCACGTTGTTCTAAAACAGAATGTATCACAGCACAGACAGCTCTCAGTCACTACCCATCTCCCTATAACAGTTTGCAGTTGATTACCTATGCAGATGGCATAGGCTGGACTGCAACAATCCCACACAGTAGAAACTTCACTGTGATCTTTTACCCTCTCATCTTATTATCTGCACCAGAATATAGTCTGAACTTAAGTCACCAATCTTATTTCATCTTCAATACCTGCATTTGAAAAATGTCGATATAAAATGATCCACCAATGTTAGTAGCAAGTAATTTTTAGGGCATATATTGCTGAAAATAGTAATAAAAGAGAAAGGAATCTTTCACTGACATTTTATCCTCCTAACTGAGTGAACTAGCTCATAATAATATTGATTATTTCTTGTTAACCTTGTGCTAAGGTCCTTCCCTTCCACGCATTATCTTTAGGGGTTTTAAAAACCCTGTCTCAAAAATAAACCAAGGCTTAAAGTAATTTTCTCAGGGCTTTGCAGCTAGTGAGAGATGGAGCTGGACTTCAAGTCCTAGGCTTGTCTGACTTCTAATAATTGCCTAAGAGAAACCAGTGCTTTACACAATACATCTTACACTTTGGGACAATAACAGATAGATCTTTTCTTCTTAGAGTGCAGGCATGAGGAAGGGGAAATGGAGAGAAAAAAAGAGTTACTGCCCTTGCTTCAAATAAAGGGCAAAGAAAGAACCAGGCAAAAGCCTAATAAAATATTGCCTCTTTAGCAGGGAAGTGGCAGTTGAGAAATGCTACACTAAATACTGAGAAAATAAAAACTGAGGGAAATTAAATTAGCACCTATTTTTTTTACCACAATCTTAATATTGACAAATTCATAAAGCCAATCCTTATCGGTATATGGAGTGATATCACTTTCCCTCAAATAAGTTAACTAATGAAAACATCTCAAAGAGTATTAATTTAGTCACTTAAGTGTTTATTGAACATCTAGTACATTCTGTGCAATATGCCAAGCACTGAAGTCAAAAAGTAAAAAACACATAGTCTCTGTCCTCCATAGAGTTACAGTCTGAGGAGAGGAGCAAGGAAAACACAATGCTTGTATACAATAAAATTACAGTTTCTTTGTTACTACTAGCTGTATTATCAATCCTAGGGATATTATTGAATTTATTAAAGCTGGGTTACATCACCCTTGTCTGATGAGTTGATGAAGCTGAGTTCTATAGCTCCAAGAGTGTATATTCTTCTCATGGATAATTTCCTAGCACAAGTAGGAATATTTATAAAAGTTACCAGATGATTAATGGTAACTTGGATATGCAATGTATACACTTGAGGGATAAATGAAAAATAAACTGCACTGATGTAAGCAAATACTTTCAGTGGAAGTTATTCTAGTGGTTATGCATTTACAATAAATGTTTTACTGTCCAAATGCTGTATACATACAGAACAAAAATATGGACAGGACTTTGCTTAGAGAATTAAATTAAAGTTCATTTGTTATTCCCAGGAATAGTGGGAGACACAACTTTTGTGCAGACCTGAATTCCAGAAACTGCTGTCACTGCCAGTTGAGATATTGAGAAAGTTAAAAGCGCAAGAGTCCTAATCTATCTCTCCTGGTTGTTATATCAATTGGTTTTCAGAATTGTGAAGATTAAATGATCACACATGTGAAAGTACCAAGCTGCATCTGAGTGTAGTAGGCTCTCAGTAAGTACTGTATTTGAAAAAAAAATTTTTTTTAAAGATACTTAGATTACATAAACATTACACAAAAAATATAGGGATTCCTATGTGTCCCACTCCCCACACCTCCCACATCCTCCCACATAAACATCCTTCATTAATGTGGCACATTTATTCAAAGCTTAGGGGAACACAGGAGAACAGCCCATAACTTTATGGCTTTTTGCAACTGCCCTTTATATTATCATCATTAACATCCTTTACTTTGGGATATAAATTGCTACATATGAAATAAAATTTGTCTCTCTTCCTCTCCCCCACCATGACCACTGAGCTATACTCACACACACACATGGCATATACCTCTACATTCTGAAATTATCATTGTTAGAGATCCCCACAATGATTTCTTATCTGCAGGAATGAGTCTCATGTTATCCAAAAGGCAAAGAACACTTGGAGTACATTGCTTTGTAGTGGAATAATGGGCTGCTTAGAAATGCCATTGAAAATACCAGACTAACAAACCTAGACAAGGATTGTGTGCCTAACCTTTGTTCTGGGCTTTCTCTGATTTACTGCACATAAACGTCCATGTGAAAAATGTAATTTAATTATGTTTGGTGTTTTTTTTATCTTCATAGCTGTGTTATATATTCATGTTTGTGTTTTTTAGCTCGACATTATCCAACATGATGTTTTCAAGGTTCCTCCACATAGATGTGTTATATGATATTTAAAATGTAAATTGGCAACAGCAACTCCCACACCAGATCTGCTAGCCAGAAAATGTATTTTATGATCAATATTTGTTTCTACCTAAGGAAAATAAAAATATATTAAACTATTCATTTTCTGATTGCCACTTTCTCTATCCATAACCTATTTCCTAGCCTTAAACTCTCAGAACAGTAAAAGTTAGTTTTTTTTCCAATGACAGAAACTACTGACTCAGGCCCAACAGTAGGGTAACATCATAATATACCCTCCAGGTATTTTGAAGAGTAAGCTGTTCCTGATCTAACTGCAAAAGTAACCTTACTTGGAAATTAGAAATTAAAAACAACAACAACAACAAATAAAGAGTCTGTATATCTGTGGAAGGAAGGAAGGACCAGGCTGTAGGAAGAGGATTTTAAAGATGCTTTCCAAATTTAAAATGTTCTAATTATTTTCATGATATTTAGATCATTAATTTTATTTTTCCATGTTTTAGATTAATTTTATTCCATCATATGTTTATTAGACATACATACAAAGACAAGAATTGTCTTTGCAAAAATGAATTGACTCAAATTCTATTTTTCTAATGAATTTAAACATTTCAAAGAAATGTTTTGCATCAATAGACACTAAAACCCTTTCTCTTTTTGTTTGCATGACATTATGCTAGCTAAATTTCCTTCTGATTTACTTTCTAATTACTCTGTAACAATACACTAGATATTCCGATTGCCTTTTACATGGCAGACTCTGTTCTTGGAGCAGGGAGTAAGCAAAAATGAGCAAGATAGAGTCATTGACTGCCTTTGTCAAGAACTAAGCAGATATTGCCCTAACTGGGTTTCACTGAGATGAGACTTTTTTACTTTTAATTCACCTGAAAATATAGGCATATTCTAGAGTTAGGTCTTTAGCCCTAGAACATGGGAATGACAGACAAACTAATAACTTGGCATTTCTTAAAATCAATATTCTTGAATATAAGCACATGGTTTTTAAGCAAAGGTGAGCTTTGTTGGGGCTGCAATGAAGACTACTGTGGGCAGAACTTAGCGACTCTTTTCTTGTCCTGAATAATTCAGTTCAGACCCCAAAATTGAATACCAAAAACATTAAAAAAGAAAAATGCTACAATTAACCAGACTCACCTTCCTCTGCTTGTCCTAACATTAAGCTTTTTTATATGTTTTTAAAAATGTAATTTCATTATTTTTAAGTGTTCTGTGCAGTGCAAACCCATGCAGTTTGATACTACTGTACACTGCTTTACTTTGCAGTTCCCCTTTGGGGAAAATTTAAATTTTTTCTTAAAATTTTTACTTTTATTGAACATTCAAGTAATCTCAAACATGGGCTGTCTCTACTACTCTAGACTGCCTTTACAACTAAAGGGTCTGGTATACATAGCAAAGCAACGAACAGCAGATGGAAAGCAGATATTTTATATTGAAAGTTTGCCACAAAGAACCCAGGAAATGGCTGGAGACACTAACGAGCTAGGCTTTCTAAATAAGAGCAATTTCCATTAAATAAATCCTGTTCACCAGAGCCAGGCAAATCCAGGGTTTGGCAGAACAAGGTCATCACATCTATAGCCTATTAGATCAGGAAAATAGGTTCTATTATAAGACCAGCAAGTGTTTGTAAGAGTAAAGACACTCTGGAAAACAGGATTTTAGTTCTGAAAAATGATTCCAAATAAACTTCTGCTCTCAACTACTTTTCCAAGTAATAAATATGCCTTTTGAACGCTGCCGTTTTTAAACACAAACTACTAATATTACTACCTTCAACAACCTCGTATACAAACATCATGCATAACCCCCGCCACTGATGAGGACCAGCCACTACAACACTCACCTCCCACATGGCATTTTTACTAATCTGTAAAACCAGTTTCTAACATAGATATTATTACACAGAGTGTTTAGTTCACATGGCTGACTCCATATAACTCAGATTTTAACTCAAAAGGAAACTACTTATGCTAAAAAAAAATACATTCCCTACACAGATACATTTTATTGTCTCATATACTACTTGCCTGATATATTGCTTTCCCATACCATATGCATCAATGTCTATCATATCACCTTTTTTATTCAGGACTATTACCATTTTCTGAAATTATTTTTTTATTAAACTGTCCTTTGTCTATTTTTCCCCCCAAAAGCCAGGTCTTCGACAGCCAAAGCTTATGTTTTATTTGTACTGCATTTCACGGCCTCTTATATTAGCATTATCAGGTTGCCATGGCATCAAACTCCCCAATTATTGAAGAGCCTTGAATGGTTAGAGCAAACTCAGCCCTGCAGGTATGAAAGAATTACCACCAGCTTTTATATCTAAGGTAGAATCAAATTATCTTGGTGGATTTGATTCTGGGCAAGGAATGTGCACACTCTGAGATCCACTAGTTTTTAACCCAGATGAGATTCTCAAAGAAGAAACCAGTCTCTCTATCACTGCCCTCAACTGCACTAATTCTTGAGCAACTAGGGTTGGAAATTAGTTCAGTGACTGAGGCATACACCTTACTCAGAAATTTTAAAAGCACTTTTCCCAGGCTTTAGTTGATTACAAGTTTAATTTTAACTGAAAAGATCATGATAATTGTTAATATAGCTAGCATAACGGTAGGTTCCATTATAAAAGAAATCATGTTTCTAGGCCTCAATATATTTTTAATTTACTAAGTTTTTCAGAAAACATTTGACAACTAGGTGCATTCAGTTATGCAATCGTTCATTTAATAAATATTTATTAAAGAACTACTACATACTTTTAAAGCACTGAGAACCACATGCAGTTATGAGGGCCACATGTCAGAAAGAATGCCAATTAATTAATACAATAGATTAATTTAAATGTCCTAACAAATGGAATATAACAATCAGTAGTCAATGTTATTATTGTAATGGCTTTGTGGATTTCTTAAAGGACTGTATCACTTGTATCTGACACATCAATTTTGTATAGTCATTGGTTCCATAACACTTTTAAAAGACTTACTGAAGTCCCTCCAACTGGTTTGCAAATTCTTCATTTAGTCACAAAGTGGAATGTAAATCAGATTGCCCGTATCTATTTTCCAGGCTTAGGTCATCCATTAAGTCATCAATACTTGTTCAACTTCAATAAGGTCTTTTGTCCACTGAATGGATTAAGGCTTTTGGGGAAAGGTTGGTCTACCCCTAGGTTAGCTCTAAGCTCTTTCTTCATATTATTCTGTCTCATCTACTCTTCTGAATATGTTGATGTTTTGAATTATGATATCACTATCAAGTGACCTATTTGAGTTTGATTTCAATGTCATTTTTACTTCTATCCTCTTTCATAATCCCCACATTAAAAATGTCATCAAAATTCATTTCAAATCTTATCCTTTATCATGACAATTATCAATCCCATAGTTCCTTTATGTTCATCTCTTTGCACAGTTTCTTTTTCCAATTCATCCCTCCTATGAATCTCAGTCAGTCTTGCTTGAATTGGCTTAAACATGTTACTCCCTCTGAAATAAAGAGCAACCTACCTTCAGCCTCATCTTTTGCCTGTTTCCTATAACTCCTTCTAATTACATGTCCCTCTCCCTCCCCACCCATGCTTTTTTCTCTTAACCTGACATGCATTTTTCACATCTCCATAACCTCACATCTGCTATTTTCTAGTGATTTCTGCTATGAGTCTAGTCTGTCTGCTTTCCTCCTAGTGAAGCCTTAAGCCCAGAAGCTGCTGCCCCCTTGATGGAACTTTTTCTATACTACGTGCCCTTGTGGCAATCTGCACATTGAGCTATTACAAAACTTGCCACACTTATTGTAATGTTTTCCTTTCCCCTTTGCCTCCTTTATAATACAGAAAATGTGTTTTTCTTCATTGTGACTCCACAATACTTAGAAGAGATACTGGTGTATGTCAGGCACTCAGTAAATGTCACACAAAGGAATTAGTTTCAATCTAATGCCAGGATTCCATGATTTCTTCAACTTGCCTTTCTTGTCATATATTTAAATGTGTGGTTAATATTATATTAATCACAATCACAAAAAGCTAAGAATACTTGCTCTAATTTTTTATGCATATCACCCTTTCCTTAACTTTTAACAATGTGCCAGAGAACAAAAGTTTATTGAGAAAAGAGGTTTAACTACAGAAATATCTATGCGTTAAACAACTATGGAAAATCAACTTTCTAATATATCCCCTTATTTACTGAAAACTAAGTGCTTACATTCAAGTGTAAGATACTGAAAACAGATACTGTTGAGGGGAAGTCCAGTTCCAGGAAGGTGATATGACTCCAATAAGACATTCATTATTTCTTCTTTCTCCAGTGGAAGGACCTTTAAAGTCCACCTTTCCACCAACAGTCTCCTCAAAGCAATCTAGCCATTTCCTATGAAGTACCTAAAAATTCTGCCAGCCTCTACCCATTAACAATTCCAAAGCCGTTTACACATTTTCAGGTATTTATAATTGCAGTACCCTACTTCCGGATATTGAAAACTGCTTTAGTCTGCCTGGCTGCTACAGCAAACACCATACAATGGATTGGGTTAAACAAAGGGAATTTATGGACTCTCAGATTTGAGGTTAGGTGAACTGGAGGCATCAGCTTCGTGATGCTTTCTCCTCAACATCTGTAACATTCCGCTGCTAAACGCAGGCCATCCGTGGTGTTCCCTGGCTTTATCACTGGTGATGGTGTCTCCTTTCTCTTCTGGATACTGTGGACTTTCAGCTTCTGGCTCCTCCCTGTGACTTTTTCTGACCTTGACTTCCAGTTTCTTCTCATTAGAAGGCCTCCAGTAATCTGGATTAAGGCACACCCTGCTTCAGTTGGCCGCACCTTAAGTAAAAAGAACATCTGCAAAAGGTCCTGTTTACAGTGGGTTCACACCCACAGGGATGCAAATTAAGACTAAGAACATCTTGAATTGGTAGGTGCCAAATTCAATCTACCACAACTAACACAGAAAAAAGTAAAGCCAATAGAAAATTATAGAATTAATTAATGGTATCTGCAATGTTGATGGATGTAAAATCAACATAAAGATAAATTGCACATTTTATATAAGCAAAGAAACAGTTATATAATGCAATATATATAAAATTATATATATATAAAACATATATATATATAATGTGATGTTATAATAACAATAGAGAATATAGGATCTAGATGCATAAATCTAATGTGGACAAATTCTATGGAGAAATATGTAAAATATCAATTAGAGGCATCACAGATGACCCAGCTATTGATTTTCCATGTTCTTCGGAAGAATCAGTCATTTTAATGCTAATTCACACAAAGTTATTGCTTAAATTCAGTATAATTCCAATTATAATCACAGCAGGGTTTTTAAAATTGAAATTTAACAAACAGAAGACAAAAATTATATAAAATCATAAAAGCCTATTAATAGTCAAGGTGGCCTTGAAAAAAAGCAAGGTGGAATGATTTTTACTACCAAATACCAAGAGTTATTCTAAGGCTATATGAACTGAAAACATAATGTTGTCTCATAATGTTGTCTCTGTCCAATAGGGAGTCCATGTAAAATATACAGATATATATCAATGAATTGTGTCTCCCAAAAAGATAGATTCAAGTCTTCACCCTCAGTCCCTTGAATGTGAATTTATTTTGAAATAGGGTTTCTGAAGATATGACAAGTTAAACTAAGGCCAAGCTGAATTAAGGTGGATCCTAATCCAATATAACTGATGTCCTTAAGAGAAGATTGGGTTCTGCTGCCACAAACTATGGAGCACCAAGGATTGCCCGCCATGGGCAGGATTCAGGAGAGAGGCATAGAACTGATTCTTCCCTATAAATTTCTTAGGGAGCCTGACCCTTCTGACATATTGATTTTGGACTTCTAGCCTCCAGGACAGTGAGACAACACAGTTTTGTTTTTTCAAGCCATCCAGGATGTGGTACTTTATCATGGCAACCCTAGAAAACTGAGACATGTGGAATTAAAATATATATGATTAACTGCTTTTCTTCCCATGCATATGTATTATTTTAGCTTAGGACAGGATATATATTCTGCTTTTAAATGAAAACTGATTTTAAAATCTATAAATATGGGTGGACTATCAAGACAATATAGTTGAAAGAAAGCTACATTGAGAGCCAGGAGACCTGTTTTAAAATATGGCTATACCACTAACAAAATTTGAGTCATTTGAACAACAATAAAAAAATAGAAGAAAAAAACATTTATTTATTGTTTTCACATATAAAGCTGCTATATTAGATACAAACGAGAATATGAAAAATTAGTAAAACAGCCTTCTGCCCTCCAGGGACTTGCAGCCTAATGAGGGTAAAAAAAAAGATAGCTAAGACAAGGACACTAATAACAATATTAAAAGTGAATCTTTCAAGACCAGACGTGGCTGAAGCTGTTGAGCACCTGCTTCTCACATGGGAGATACCAGGTTTGGTTCCCAGTGCCTCCTGGAAAAACAAAAACAAAAGAATAAACAAAACAAATGATAAAACCAACTCAGGGAAGCCAATGTGGCACAGTGGTTGAGTGCCGGCTTCCTACGTACAAGGTCCCAGGTTCAATCCCTGGCTCCCAGCACCTAAAACAAAACAAAACAAAAGAAAACAAAACAAAACCAAGAACAGTGAATCTATCCTAGATCCTAAAGGTTAGATAACAGAGGCTTATGGGAATATAGAGGAAAGTGTTTTCTTGTCTTCCTGGAATAAAAGAGGAGGTAAGAAAAACTTACTTAAAAAGGATATTTCCATGCCCAAGACATAGACAGGCAGAGCTCTAGGTACATAGAACTGCATGGCAGCACTACAGAGGAAAGAAATCAAAGGGCCTACATGGTCAGGAAAAGGATGCATCAAAAAAGAATGAGATTGTGAGGATTGTATGGTTCTGGCTGCTTGACTTTGGGAAAGTCCCTTTCTCTTTCCAAGCCTCAGTTTACACTTCTGTTAAATAAGGGGCTTGTACAGAATGATTATGAAAATATCTTTGAGTTCAAAAAATTATATAATCATATGATACAGTCATAACTAAATTAGGTAAGAAGGTATGGGACAGGGTTATTGTTTGTTTTTACTTATTTAAACAATTAAGCAATTTATAAACATATATTCTTCAAAGAAGGAAGACAACTTTTGAAAGAAACTATAAAAAATAATGATAATCAAAAAAGCCAGCAAAGTGGCACCACATTTGTCTTCATGGCTCAGTGGATCTGAATAGCCCACTATTCAGATAGTTTTACTTATTCTGGTCTTGCCAATTCTGCTGCACTGAAAGCCACTTAGATGGTATCCCTTGGTACTGGACTTGGAGCCAAGTGGTTCCTCTTAGCTGTATCCTTTGCAAAACAAAAGCTTTGTACTACTGGAAGTGAAGAAGAAGAAAGGATTATTCTAATTCCCACATATTAAAATAACAACAATGTCATTTCCTGTGTAGGTGGTCCTAGGAGAAAGTAATGAGAACACATTTTCAGTAGTGCTTTTTTGTTTGTGTGTGCTAATATAATTTTATTTACTGGCTAATAATGGGTGCAATTAACTCATTTGGGTATTAAGTAATTGCCCCCTAAAATGAGCTTGCAAAAAAGCCCTTGAAATTTGGCATCTCAAAACCACTGTAGGGAGAAATATATCCTAATAAAAGCCCCATTTGTGTCTGTCAATCTTCTTTGAAACTTAGCTCTTAAACTCACATCAAGTAAATCACAGCCTTTTTTCCCCCTTTTTTAAAAATTCCTGCCAGAAAGGCATTCATTAATGATTTCTGGAATCATTAGATAATTAATTCACTTTCTAACCACACATTACGGCTACTGAAATTCCAAAGGAAGTGCAATGTTTACTTTTTATATCTTACTGAATCCACACACTCCAAGGAAAAGACTTTCAGCATAAAAATAAAATAAACTATGACACATCACATTAAATATGAATTTGTATCTATTAGCTTTCCACAAATATAGTGGCATGCTCTGAAATGAGTCTTGAGAAATGAAGGTATGCAAATTAGAGCTTAATCATACCCGATTTATCCTCACTATTCTTTTGGCTAGTCCTGTGCAGAGATAACAGTCATGATGGAATTGTCAGAAAGAGGAAATCTCTTCTGACAATTCTGACAATAAAAATTGTCTTGGGACAATTTTCCCAGCTGATGTTTCACGATAAATGTAGGTGAGTACCTTGTTTACTTCTTCAATAAAACTGTGGTAGACTGGGAAGAGTAACTGGCAAGGGGTAAAATAATGCAGTCTTTTACTAAATGGCACCTCTTCGAGTCTCATACCTTTATCTTTAAAAATGGAAAGAATTATTTTGCATTTTTCTCACACTATACTATTTCTAATAGATAGCAGGATTAAAATGCTGGAATATTTAATAGAAAAAATATATCTGTTTTCAATTTGTGAAACTTGGAGAATGGGAAAACTGTTCTGTATTCTATAAATTAGTTTGTGAGCTGGGGGACTATTTTGTTGGGCTAAGCTGTTGCTATGCCAGTGCAGCTGTTGTTCTAAGGACAGCTACTTAGGGAAGATAGCATCAGTCATTTCTGTCCTAGACCATACAAGGCTGAAAATAAAAGGAATGACGAAAAGGATTCAAAAGTCATAAATCTTAGAAATGCATCTCACATGAAAAGTAGGAAAAATGTCATTTCTTACACATTCTGGTATTATATAGCACAATTATTATCTAGTCTTTCAGGAATTATTTGATGTCATTTTAAAATACACACTTATATTTCAAAATCATAATATTTTGCTTCTGAAAATCAGTATATTGTAGGTTTACAATATAATAGGAGTAATGCAACATCACTGTACATCAAACAACATTTTATCATTCTTGTTAGACCTAACATAAGATGTCCCATAACAATATCACTAAGTGATACATTTCCAGCATGGCAAATCTTCAAAGCAGAATTAGCTCTAATAACTTATTATAATATGAATGAGACTTGAATTGTAGCTGGATTCACTGGAGTTATAAACTACCTTCTGAGTGTTAGCATTTTTCTACCTTTGAAATGCAGTCAGATAAACCACAAATAACCCTCATGAAATAATGAGATGTACTGGAACTTTCAAAACAGTTTAGAAGAACATGTTGGCATCTTATGTTGATTTCCCCAGTGAATAAAACAAACAATGCTCAGCGCAGGAGTGGTTCTATTTCAAATAGCCCTCAAAAGGCTGGTTAAGTGCTGTGAAAAACATTTTTATATCAAATGGTCCAATCTGAATTAATCATCCTTAACCCAATACCTCTATTATAGTGCTCTTTTGAAGTAGAGCATATATGTAAAAAATAAAATAAAATAAAATTTAAAAACCCTAGTTTACAGATTAGATGGTGAGCTTTTTGAGGGAAGGGGGTTTTTCTTACCACTTTTCAAGTCTCCCATGGCTGAATATATCAGCCATGTATATGAGAAGTTCAAAAATGTAATTGACAGAGCTGAAATATGCATGTTAATATGGTTGAAAGGGGAGGTTTTGGATCATATATGTTACTAGAAGGAAAGCTAAAGGATAAAACATGGGATTGTATAACACAGTGAACTTTGTGGTGGATGAGGATTATGGTTAATAATACAAATGCAAGGATGTTCTTTCAGGATCTATAACAAAAGTGTGTCACTAGCATAAGGTTTCAATAATAGGGTGGCATATAGGGCTAAAATACACCTAAAGCAAAATATGGACTGCAGTTAACAGTAATATTTTAACATTCTTGCATTGATTTTAACAAAGGTCCCACAACAATGCTAAGTATCAACAATAAGGGAGTTATAGGAATATTGCATTTTATATTCTTAGAAAAATGTTATCTGTCACAGAAACAACCAAATTTTCTCATCAGTTCTACTATTTTACTCTTAGATATCTCAAAGTACATGCAACCAGCTGCAGGTCAAAGCTTCATCTTCAGGGGAAAAAAAGAAGTTTACATGAGAAACAAGACAAATATATAAATTATCTTCTACTTGTCAATTGACAGAACCCTGGCAAGAAGGTAAAGTGGGACAGGGTCAGGTGTTTCTACAGATAGGACCTTTTGAACATCTTGAACATTATATAGCTACACACTTCTGTGGGATATAAATTTGTCCTCATTGCCATAGGTATGTTTTCTGGATAGAGAGAAGCCTTCTCTATCCAGAAAATAGCTAACAAAATATTAAACTTTCCTCCTAGGGAAGTCCTGCTACTTTCTCAGATAAGATGGCCAGAATCTCGAGACTATATAGACATTGCCTAATAAAAGAAAACAGGCCAATAAGCCAAGCCCTTGGCATTAATGCTTGCACTTATGAACCTTATGTCCGTAATAATAAAACCAAGCTTAATCATAATTAATGCCCAAGCAACACCTCCTGAAAACCTCCTTGTTATCAAGTGTGGTTTCTCTCTAAATCAAACTCCGCAAATAAGCAATAAACTCACTACTTATCCCCCACCCTTTCCACACACCTCCGCCACCCCTCTCCCCCAACATGATTCCCAGGGATGAACTACGCTGGCAGTGAGGGATTCTTACCAAGTGTTAATCAGCGATGCATTTAGAGAAAGACCTTAATCAAAAGGTGGAAATGTCAAATAAAATAAGAGTTTTTATGTCTTAAGAGATTTCAAAAGGAGTTGGGCAGTCATTTCAGCGTTTACACTTATGCAGGTCTCAGCCTGACTTCACAAACTGCTGTAGTAAACAAAACCTCAAACAAAAGTGCCCCTGAGGGCCTTAGGGACATGTGGACACCATAGGCAAGTCACATGGCCACATGAAATCAATACCCCTCAGTGGGCTCTAGCAGGGAATATGTGGAAAGCCATTTCTCCAATATAACATAGTTACACTCATTTATAAATCCCCTAATCATGATTCTTCTACTTCTTTTATTTAAATCCATAATTTTCAATTTACCTGTTAGGTATACTTCTCAGAGACTTAAAGCCTTCAGATTGTTCCTATTCTGGTTGAGCCTTGAAACCCAGCAGATATGTGGCCAATTCCTACTCTCCAGTTCTTCAGGCCTGCCTTGGACAAATAACAAAATGATGATGACGGACCAGCTCCATTGCAAAAGCAAGGAGTGTCTTCAACTGCAAACAAAACAATTCCATTACTCTGCCCCATAACATCTACATCCCTTTTTAGCCTGCAGCTGTCAGTGGACATCAGCTCAAATCCCTCAAGAATGAGGAATGAACAAAAATAAGGAAGGAGTGTAACCACTGACTAAAGCAGGTTTACTGTTATTGTAGTTATTATCTTGTATTAACTGAGTAACTTGTAACATTGATATAAAAATAAACTTATAATAAGAAAAAGTATACAATCAATTCTCCACCTACTAAGGACAAGGGCTTTGGGTTGTAGATTTAACAAGGTTTTTATCTTTCTTTTTGTTTTTTAATCTATTTCTAACAAAAGGCTGCCTGTTATTTGTATTTTTTTAATCTATCATAAAACTTTACTATTTATTTAAGCACCTATGATATTCCAGGACCTGAAATAGGAGACTACTTATGTATATTATGTTATACAATCTTCATGAGAACCCTACAAGGTAGGTTTTATTATCTTCCATACTCAGATGAGAAAACAGAAGCTAATAGATAATAAATTACCCAAATCCATCTAGCAGGATTTAGGGTTGGGATTCAATCCTTTTCTTTGTGATTCAAAGACTGACCATCATGTCTAATAGAAGGGTTCCACGCAACACAGCTAGGCTTACTCTGATATTTTCTAGCACTTCTAGTTTTTAAGAAAGCAGAAATTAGCATGTCAAGTTATGAGCAGCTACACACTTACCATCTTAAGATTCATGCACGGTTCTTACCTGAAATTTTAAAGCATGTTTTCCTTGTTATAACCAGCAGCTTCAGGCATCACAGACATAATAAGCCAAAGGAAAATGCCCTTCCACATATTCTGGTTTATCAAGCTCTCCAATTGTTCCTAGAACTCTGTGTTCTCACTCAGTGTATTCCCAAAGTTATTGGTAATCAGTGTTGCTGTGAACTTAAAGTTACAATTCCAATTATGAAAAAGCAGAAGTGAGCATGCTTCAAACTATGTATATTCAATGCATTTTGGTTTCTTTGTTTGTTTTGGATTCTGGAAAACATACATGGATAAGCAAGCTAATAGATTGCCTGTTTTTTTCTGAAATAATATAATTCATACTCAGTATAAGTAAATTCTTATTTTTCGAAATTGATTCTAAAAAAAGATAAATAAAACATCATTTTAAAAAGTTAAGATTAAAATACTTTACTTCCCAAATATTAGATTGATTATTTAACTTGAAGATATAAGTATAGGATTTGAGGTAAGATGGCATCAGACTAACAGGCAGAGCTCAGTGCTCTTACAAAAACAATAGAGAAAGAGCCAAAACCTGTCCAAGGGAACTGCTTTGGGGGTCAGCAGCTCAGGACAATGCTTCACAACTCCCAGGAGGATGAGGGACAGAGAGATGAAGAAGCTGAAATGACAAACATGAGTTACAAAGACCCATAGTTGCTGGAAAGAGCTCCCTTCCCCCATCACCAAGATATTAAGCTGGGGTAAAACCCCTGGCTCACTGCAGCCATTGAAGAGGGGAACAGACAACTTCCTCCCTGTGAGCTGTTTCAAGGCAAAAAGTAGGGGGAGTCAGGGGGTTTTTCTTCAGTGAACTTGACTAGCAGAACCTCTGAGCTGCTCTGGACAGACCAAAACACAAGAAAGCAGAGATTGAGAGAAACAACCTCTGCTGGCTGGTATGGAAATTGCATGGACAAAAACAATTGATGGTACTCTCTGTATTCTAATCCTTGGGAGAAAATCTGGGCCCTATTAGTGAGTCCCTGGCCAATTTTGCTAACTTAAGCTGAGCAGATTTAAAGACTTAGAATAAATTAAACCAAATATCAAAAAAAGATCTGCATTAAAAAAAAAAAAAACCAATGGCCAAGTAAAGATATTGGCCATCAGAGTAAATTCAACAACATATTGAGAGGCTTGGACACCAGCAAAATATTACATGCCATGCTAGGAAACAGGAAGAGATGACCCAGCTAAAGGAACTAACCAAATATCCTGGAGAGATACAGGATTTACTACAATTAAGCAGTAATTATCACACAACTATCCTAAATCACTTCAATGAATTTAAAGAAAATATGACTAAAGAAATAAAGGATATTAAGACACTGGGAGAGCATAAAGAACAATTAGAAAACCTGCAAAAAAATAACAGACCTTTGGGAATGAAAGACATGATGGCTGAGATTAAAAATGAAAGAGAGGCATATAAGAGCAGATTAGACTTGCTTGAAGACAGATTAGTGATTTAGAAGACAGAATGTCTGAACTGGAAAAGACAGAATAACAGAATGAGAAGAGAAAGCAAAAAATGGAACAGAGTCTCAGGGAATTGAATGACAATGCAAAACATACAAACATCTGTGTTATCAATGTCCAAGAAGGAGAAGAGAATGGAAACAGGGCAGAAAGAATATTTGAAGAAACAAATGACCCCAAATGTCCAAACCTTTATGAAAGGCATAATTACAATTATCCAGTAAGGACAACACACTCCAAACAGAATAAATCCGAATAGACCTACCCTGAGACACATACAATTCAGAATGACAAATATCAGAGATAGAGAGAGGATTCTGAAAGCAGCAAGAGAAAAACTAGGCATCAAATACAAGGGAAACTCAATAAAACTAAGTGCCAACCTCTCATCAGAAACCCTGGAGGCTAGAAGAAAGTGGTACAAATTATTTAAGGTATTGAAAGAGAAAAACTTCCAGGCAAGAATTCTGTATCCAGCAAAGCTGTCCTTAGAAAATGAGGGTTAGTTCAAAGTCTTAACAGACAAGCAAAAAGTGATGGAATATGTTACCAAAAGACCAGAATTACAAGAGATACTAAAGGGAGTACTGCAGTCTGAAAGGGAAAAAACAAGGGTGAGAAATTTTGAGAAGAGTTTAGAAATGAAGATTATTAGGAAGTGTAAATAAAAAGATAAGAAGACAGACAATAGAATGATATGACAACAGAGAGCCAAAGGACAAAATGGATGAAGTAAGTAATGCCTTTAAAGTAATAACATTGAATGTTAATGGCTTGAACTCCGCAATCAAAAGACATAGACTGATAGAATAGATTAAAAAATACAAGTCATCTCTATGTTGTCCACAAGAGAACCACCTCAGATGTAAGGACACAACTAAGTTAAAAATGAAAGGTTGGAAAAAGATATTCCATGCAAATAGTAACCAAAAAAGAGCTGGGGAAGTGATGCTAATATTGGACAAAATAGATATCAAAATAGATGTAAAACTGTTATAAGGTAAAAATAGATGTAAAACTGTTATATGGGATGAAGAAGGTCACTATATGTTAATAAAAGGAACAATTCACCAAGAAGAAATAACTATATTAAATATTGATACATCTAACCTGAGTGTCCTAAGATATATGAAGCACACACTGGCAAAACTGAAGGGAGAAATAGATGTCTCTACAATAATAGTTGGAGACTTAAATATACCACTCAGAGTATTGGATAGAACATCTGGACAGAGGATGAATAAAGAAATAGAACTTGAATAATATGATAAATGAACTAGACTTAACAGACATCTATAGAGCATTACACCCCAAAACAACAGGAAATACATTTTTTTCAACTGCTCATGGACCCTTCTCCAAGATAGACCATATGTTGAGTCAAAAGACAAGTCTCAATAAATTTAAAGAGATTGAAATTATACAAAACATTTTTTTCTGATCATAATGGAATGAAGCTAGAAATCAATAAAGGACAGAAAAAGGGAAAATGCATAAATATATGGAGATTAAAGAACATACTCTTGTGGTCAGCTGTAGCTCAATTGGTAGGGTGCTGGTTTACCACATGGGAGGCCCCAGGTTCAGTTCCCAGGGTCTCCTCAAGCAGGCAGACCACCTTGAGAAGGCAAGCCGCCATGGGCAGGGCAAGCCACTGTGGGCAGGGCAAAGCCGCCACGGGCAGGGCAAGCCGCCTGCGAGCAGGCAAGGCCGCCACATGGTGAGCTGACTCAGTGGGTCGCTGCAATGGGGAGAGACAAGCAGACACAGAGGAATGCAAAAATGAACACAGCAAGAACAAGCAGAAAGGGAGGGGGGATATATAATTTTTAAAAGAGTTTAAAAAGAACATACTCTTAAATAATCAGTAGGTCTGAGGGTCCAGGCATGATGGTATAAGTTTAAGTGTGGACTCACCAACTCTCTCACAAAAAAACAGCTGAGTGGGGGCAAGATCCTGCCAGAGTGAGCTGTTTGGGGAACCCACAGAGCAGGAGGCTTCAGGGCATTGATCTGGAGAAAGCTGGACAAAGAGATAAATTGCTCAAGGTAAAACCCTGAGGTTCTTGCCTCTGAGGCTGGAAACTGTGGGACTTCTAAGCCCCACTCACAATGCAAAGCTGCTGCAAGCCCCAAGCCCAACGTCCACCAGCCACCCAGCGGGAGGGAGCATTCCCCAAAAGTGGGAGGGTTCTGGCAAAAGATAGAGAGGGGTTTCCTTTCTGTGGGTTTTGTTGCATTGATTCCCTTTGAGCTTTGAGGAACATACTAACTGGCTCAAGGTGAAACCAGGAGGAGGGGAGAGGAGAATCTGCTGAGGCAGCCTGATTTACCTCACTACCCAGGGATAGAGAAATTTGGCTTGAATAGGGTACAGTCAGG
>PVKH010008167.1:0-19670 GCA_004027955.1 Chaetophractus vellerosus | reverse complement strand
GGCCTGCCCTTGGAGGGATGGGCCTTGCATCCTATCCATTATTCAAGGAGAGTGCCCCCACCACAATGCTTGGAGATGATGGGGCTGGCACCCTAGCATTTCCAGAGAATCCAATTATTATCCCATGCTTGGAGAGGATCGGGCCTGTGTCTTGATATTTGTAGAAAGCCTGGCTGCTGTTCTGATGCTGAGAGAGGGTGGGGCCTTCACTCCCCCGTTGGGGGAGAGCATGGCCACTGCCCAAGTGCTTGGAAGTGGTGGGGCTGCTGCTCCTTCAGGCCCAGAGGATCAATTAGATCGGAGTGAGTTCATAGATCACTCTCAGTCCTTGAAATCAATCCAATGCAGTTTGACCTGCTGGTTTTAAGACTTATGTGGGACCCATGACCACTGTTTTCCTTTCAATTTCTCCCTTCTGGACTGGGAATGTTTATCCTATGCCTGTCCCTCCATTGCATATTGGAAGCAGAAAATTTGTATTTTAGGTTTCACAGGTCCATCAAAGGAAGAAAATTTTCCCCTAGAATGGACAACACCCATAACTGATTTTGATGAGACTTTGTACTTAGCATTGTTTCTGAAAGGACTTAAGGGGTTTGGGATGTTGTGATGGAACGAACGTATTTTGCAAGTGGGAAGAACATGTCCTTTTTGGGGTCAGAGGGCAGCCAGTGGTGGATTGAATTGTTTACCCCAGTTTGGACATGATTTGGTGGGTGTGGACTCATTGTAAATCAGATCTCTTCGAGATGTTACTTCTGTTAAAATGGGGCCCAGCTGAATCAGGTTGGGCTTGAATCTGGATTACTGGAGCCCTTTATAAGCAGAGTGAAAGTCAGACAGAGGGAAAAGCCACAGGGATCAGCCAGGAGCTAGAAGTCAACGGAACCTGGAGGAGAAAGGAGAAGATGTCGCCATGTGCACTGCAATGTGACAGAAAAGCCAAGGAACCCCAGCAATTGCCAGCCAGCCAGAAAATACCGACCCCAGGAGGAAGCAAGCCTAGAGCCTCTGCAACTGTGAGCCAATAAATTCCTTTTCTTAAGCCAACCTGTTGTATGGTATTTGTTTTAGCAGCTAGGGAGCTAAAACAGCACTTTTATGCCCTATAAAGCATATTCACATCCAATAACTTAGTTGTTCCTCATCATGGTTCTGTGAAAAAGGAAAGACACACAGAGCCATAGTCTACAGAGCGTGAGGTGAATGCCGAATGATTCAGCCCAGTAGAAAAGAGGTCAAGGGATGTTGAGGTATTTTTATACCCAGTAGCCTAATAGGGAAACTGACAAGAAGAGATCTGAGCTTCTCATTCACCAACAGCACTGAGTGTTGTATCTTGCATTCTTTCATTGATAATAAGTCACCTCAGTCTCCTGGGAAAGGAAATACACCAAAAAGTCAAATAAAAAATGTTGTCTGGAGTAGAGATGTCTGTTGCTACAAAAATATTCAACTCATTGTCTTTGAACGAGGATAGTAAATCTCTTTACCTTTTGTATTTTGGTGCATTGAAACATTATCTTTTATGATCATAGGTGTTGCTTCATTATTTAAAGCATACTTGTTATTGCAGGAAAGACAAGCTCACATTTGATTTATAATGGAACGATTGAGCTTTGAGTTAAATGAAAGTTCAAAGGAAAATGAATTCTAAATAAGAATAATTGAAGAGATTCAAGGTTCATTTGAGTTTATATTCATCAAGGCAATTGTCTCCAGAAATCCTCTTATTTAAAGCAACAGGACAGATCGTAACTTACAAACTTCCCCCTTACGACATCACTTTATTCTATATATCATCATCAGAAATGTTAAGCCTCAGCAGTAATTTATACAAAGCGTATTGTTACAGAGTTATAAATGTCATTAAGTGGTAGACTTATGCAGCAGTGTCATGCAAGTTGAACCCTGGATTTAAAAAAATTACCCATAATGCAAGTATTCTATAAAAATATTCTTAGTACCTTCTCCTCCAGAACAGCTTAATATTAAAAGTTCAGTTTCATTGTACACCTGTACTCTACTCTGGGAAGTGCAACCTTTATTTCTCCTTCATGTTTTTAAAGTCACCTTCTTAATTCTGTTCGAACATAACTCAAACAACTGAAAATGTTAGGAATGGATTTACAGTCCCTCTGGCTACTCTCTATCCGGGATGGAAAGGAAAGTGAAGCTGGAGATAACTTTTCCTGCTATCAAGGGACATCTAGAGAGAAGAGGAGATTAATTGTAATGTGCCAACTAGTTTTGATTATTCAGGGACTGGTGTGGTGGAATTTGTGGATTTTTCAGATAGCCAGTTTTCTGTTTTGGCTTATTTCACTGCTCTGTAGCGCTTCTGGTGGTCGGAGACAACGTCTACTGGTGGCGGGTCCCCAAAGAGATAGTGGAAAAAGAATTGACCCCTTTTGAGCACTTATTCTGTGTCAGGAAATATCACAAATGTATTGTTTCATTTCATCTTTTCACCAAACCTACAAAGAATGTATTAGCATCCCGTGTTTTCCCCCAACAACAAAGGCTCATGTAATTCATTGATTTTTCAAGTTGTTAATGAGTACATTTTATGTGCTAGGTCTGGGATAAGATGGTGGCTGAAGGAGCTGTGGTTCCTGCCCTCTCTGAGCTTAGAGTCCAGTAGGAAAAAATAGATTAGATAAGGCATCTCCCAAACGCAATATGAAATCACAAACTGTGATGTGTGTTATAAATAAAAATTGCAAGAGATTATGAGATTTGTAAGCAGGGGATCTGATCTAGTTTGTGGGGTGAGAGAGGACTTCCCTGAGATATAGCTTTTGATCTGACAACTGAAGGATGGAGGAGAAATTGTCCAAGACTGCATAGTTAGCTGGTGGCAGAGCTAGGATTCGAATTCAGGTCTGCATGACATCAAATTCTATCCTTATCACACTGCTACAAACCATTGAAACTATGGATTAAAATCAGAACTTTGACACCTCCTCCCCGCTCCCCCCGCCCCCCCCCTCCGCCACGAGCCACGCTCCATCAGCTTCTGCTCCTTTGGACTCCTGTGTCTGTGGGAGTTGGGATGGGAGATTGGAAGCTACAGTGGCTTCTCAGCAAGTTGTACCAGCAAAATAAAGTATCCCTTGCTCTCTATTATTTCCATTTTCTTCATGGTTCTGTCTCGATTGGACATGGGTACAGGTGGTAGGGGCGTCTCCCTGGCATTACTCCTCCAGGGGTGGGGTTGGAGCAATTTCAAACATAGGAGGGGCTCGATTACTAATCAACCCCACCCAGAGTTCCAAAACACTGCCTGGGTCCTCTGTAAAACGTCTCAGATCCTGCCGCCTTGTCTAACTCCATTTGCTCAACTCTGCCTCCCCCAATCTAAAGCCATCTTGGGGATTGGCTACCTGCCTGAAAAACTCCCTGATCTGCTGGGGAACTGCATCAGGGAGTCCTGTTGGCAGCTGTGGGAGGGTGGTTGGAATTCGACCAGAACATTCCTTGCTCATGTTTCCACTCATTCCTTGTCTGCGTGGTGAACTGCCCCGCTGGACACGTGGCCACCCAACAGCCATACTTTCCCACCTGGCACAGGGAGGGGAGCAGCTGAGCATGGAGCAAGAAGTTCTGGGAAATGGAACATTTTCTTGAGTCTTCTGCTGGTTTCCCTACCTCAGCCTGATTATAGCAAAGACAATGATTTAGTAAAGAAATTGAGGCAGATTTAATGTTTCTTCAAAGGCACCTGTTAAAAAAACAGGAAAAAAATCTTTCTCCTAAAGTAGCATTGCCTTCTCACTTTAGTGCTTTTGTTAAAATGCATCCACTCTGGAGAGAAGAGACATTTTAAGTTCCAGCCATCTTAACCTGAATGAGTGTATCATATCCCTTTCCTATGCCTGGTGAAAGGGCAGCTGAAGGGCCGTGTATATGGTGGGGAACATTGCTGAAGGTGTGTGTGTGGGGGGCGGGGGGCGGCGGGTTGTCCAGCTACTTTTCACTGGTCCCGGCTTCCCAGTCTCTCTTTTGCAAAAGCAACAATATGTTATGGACACTAGGGGGCGGAAGTAGGCCAGTAATTGGTCCCTGGAACTTGTTACCAAGTCGTTAAAAACCAAAGTTGGCAAATATGCATTATTTGTGCTCTCTTTTTCTTAGGAATCTGGAGTCTCTCCGAGATGGTATGAAAGTGAGGGTTAGGCCACCTTAGTGCAATGGAACAACTACCCGGAAAATAAAAGCGCTATGTAGGTAAAGCAGATACCCAGCAGATTCTTATCAATGGACTTGGATATGGTTCTCCCATGGTTTTTATTATTAAAATATTCTGAAATTTTCCCAGAACTGAAATTCAAACAAGAATGCTTGAAATGAAACTGGCTGGTCAAATGCATAGTGGTGCACTCTATTTCACAAAAGGGTGAAAGCTTACAGACACATATATTTTTCTGATTATAGAGAACAAACTCTCTTGAAGAATGGTGGAAAAAAAACACAAAACACCTTCCCAGTTACACGTATATTGTACTGTTACGGATGGCTCTGTTCTTATGGAATAAATCTTGCTTAGCAACTTACCTCCAGAGTAAATAATAAATCACTGACGAAAGCTCCAGGCATTTAGCTCTGTCTGGGCAGTAAAACTTTGCGATGGTCTTGACAGCATTTTGTAAAATCATAATTGCTTAGGGGAAGTGATTCTGGATGTCTTAAAATGCTCAGAATTAAAGAATAGCTGTTCCTTTGAGGAAAATTATCCTAATGCCAAGTGTGTGCGTTTTATTTTTATGTGAATTCTAGATTATAATCTACAGATACTCATCATTTATTAAAATGAGCAAGAATTTGACTAAAAGCACAACCACATATATCATACCCAGGTTTCATAGGAAAACCCTGTGACAATTAGGTCAAAGATTCTTAGTTATCTGTGCACAGCATCCTATATGCAGGTCTACCTAAAACACGTATGTGTATATGTATATGTATATATGTATATATACACTCGCACTCAAACATATACATATTGCCATGCACTTTACAAACCAGTTTCATTTCAAATGTTCTCTTTTGAATTTCAGCTCTGATATGTATATTTGTTTTCGAAAGTCAATGTATTAAAATAGTATCTCTATATATTTAGAATAGAGGTAATGGCTTGGATTTCTTTAACAGTTTTTTTAATATATATATATATATATCCCCCCTTTCCTGCTTGTTCTTGCTGTGTTCATTTTTGCGTTCTTCTGTGTCTGCTTGTCTCCCCCAGCTGTGGCGACCCGCCGAGTCAGCTCACTGCGCGGCAGCCTGCCCTTGCTTGCAGGGGCTTGCCCTGCCTGCGGTGGCTTGCCTTCTCGAGGCAGTCTGCCCACTTGAGGAGGCCCCGGGAACCGAACCCAGGGCCTCCCATGTGGTAAACCGGAGCCCTACCAATTGAGCTACAGCTGGTTCCCTTTAACAGTTTTAAGATCAATTATTTTTAAGAAGAATTGTTTAAAATGAAGTTAAATCTTCAAAGAAACATTATTTAACTGATTATCCCTCTGTAAGTTGCTGATGAAGTTAGTTAAGTGTATTTGTGCCTGGATTCAATGTAACTACTTGGCTGTTTTAATGCAAGAAGGTGCATTTAGATATTGCTCTTTTGTATCTCTTCCCCAAATAGTCATAGTACATTTAGCCTCCAGTATTGTAGGATAAGTGAAGTCTGTTTCTTTGTCTTATTTTATCCAGCAAAACAATGGTGTATTGTTTGGAGGTTCATCTCTGGGATCTTGCCTTTGGCAACACTCTGAAACGTGGTAAGGATGTTAAATCAAAAACCCAGAGGGGAGAAATGTAGCTAAGTGGTTAAAAACATTTAGAGCATGGAATTGAGTTAGTTTTTCAAAATGGAGAGTATGGTGTAGAATTTTGAGTCTCGTTTTATTTATCTACTTTCTGTCATCAGGTTTGCTGAAGGATCATTGGATAAAGAGTTTGGACCAGAAGTCAGAAGCCTAGAATCTAGCCCATCCTGAACCGTGTTAACCTTCTAGAATCTGTGCCTTCCCCGTAAAGTGCAGGTACTTTCTATGTGCTTCCTTATTGCATTAACATGCTCTATATTGACTAAGTTTTTGGGGCCAGTGGGCGAGTGCTGGGCCCACACCAGCCCTTGGCAAACACTGAAAAATTCGATGTTCCTGTCCTGGCCCAGTGGCCTGGTGTCTCCTTTCCAAGGCTGTTTTTCCATCCATGAGAACCTTCCACTTCACCTGTGGTGCCTTCTTTTCCACCTCTCCCTCTAACGTAGTTGGCTCCCCAGAGAGTATTAAATATGGGTCATTTACAACTTAGTGAAAATTCATCAACAAGTTAACCTTGTCCCACAGGTGAGGACATTTAAAATCTTAACCTGCAGCCTATCTTCAGGACTCTCTCCTTTGGAGAGCAGTTTCAAGCCTATAGGAGCAGGTGGGCAGGAACATTTTCCTCCGCACCTCATCAAGAAGACAGCCCCCTTCTGTGCTGGTGGAGAAGGTCAGGTGTGAATAAAACAGCCATGTTAAGTAACTGCTATGAGCTCACGGGAGCAGAAGAACGTTTGTGGCTGCACCAGGAACAAGAGCCTGGGGCTGATGTCTTTCGTCATCCTCTTAGGAGGATGTGTACTGGTTCACTCTGGAACGCTCCGTGGTACATACTGGCAGCCTGAGTGCTGTTGGCTGTGGGACAGCACGGGACATGACGAGCCTCCAAGGGATGCTTGCTTTGCTGCCTCTGTCTGATACAGTTTATTTATTTTAATTAAATTTTTTTTTGGTTACATATCCCCCCCTTTCTGCTTGTTCTTGCTGTGTTCATTTTTGCGTTCTTCTGTGTCTGCTTTGTCTCCCCCTGTTGCAGCGACGCGCCGAGTCAGCTCACCATGCAGGCGGCTTGCCCCGCTCGCGGGTGCCTCTTCTCCACTTGCGGGTGGCTCTGCTCTGTTCACGGGCGACTTGCCCTGCCTGTGGTGGCTTTGCCCTGCCCGTGGCGGCTTTGCCCTGCCCACGGCAGCTCTGTCCCGCCCACAGCAGCTTGCCCTCTCAAGGTGGTCTGCCCTCTCGGAGAGATCCCCGGGAACCGAGCCCGGGGCCTCCCATGTGGTGAACTGGCACCCTATCCACTGGGCTACAGCTGGCTCCCTGATACAGTTTAGATAACAGAGCATGGTGCCCATGAGAACAGGAGATATAGTTTTGGATGGATAGATGGATGAATGAATGA
Source organism: Chaetophractus vellerosus (assembly GCA_004027955.1). NCBI lineage: Eukaryota > Metazoa > Chordata > Mammalia > Cingulata > Chlamyphoridae > Chaetophractus > Chaetophractus vellerosus. The sequence continues at coordinate 12,440 of PVKH010008167.1, read as the reverse complement.
ATGAATGAGTCCGAGGCACTCATGGGGGAGAACCCACTTTGAGTCTTTCATTTTGTTTCCCTGCCGTCCAGTCTTGTAAGGCAGTTAGGTGTGAGTAGGAGCTGTAGTGCCATGTACTCCTGTGCTACCAGGCTACATACACACATGGTATGTTATCCTGGGCAGTACCTGCTACATATACATAGTACATATATTCGATCCATCCTAAAATGCATACAAACAGTTAGCAATTTTTAAAGAATGAGAAAAAAAAAATTCTACTGTTTCTTCCTGCACCTGGAGAGACTCAAATGCACACCTCTGGGCTGGGGGATGGGGGTTGTGGTTGGATCTCACTTTGGAGACCACCTGCTTCGTGCAGTGAGTGTGATGCATGAGATTGGCCAGACTCTATGTTACATCTACTAGAGGAAGGGAAATCAGAACTCAATTCAAGAAGTATTCCTGGAGGGCCTGTCCTGGTTGGTCAGCCTGCTGAATGCCCTGGGGGTTGTGCCTCTGTGCTCTGGATGATTCCGGGTGTTATGTAGGTTCCCGAGAAAATCCCAAACAGCACTCTGAGGAGTGGAGGAACAGTTTTATTATGCATGCGGGCCCAGATAAAGTCAGTTTCAAAAAAATCAGTTCTGGGCCCTGAAGCCTTGATTTTCATCAGCTTATATAGGGCTTTTACATAGGTACATTCTTAAGCAAGTGAGTGATCAAGATTTACAAAGGTGAGCATCAAGATTCACAAGAACATCAAGACTGACAAAAGAGAGCAGTCTGCATAATAGATGGGTGGGGTCTCCCACCTGGTCAGGACTATGCAGGGTTCTGCTATCCGGAATGCAGGCTTCAGTTATGCATATAGAGACACAAGTGGGCATTACCCGATTTAAAGTAGTAGCCTGTCCCATTTTCTTTTCTTTTCTTTTTTTTTTAAAGATTTATTTATTTTATTACATATCTCCCCTTCCCCCTGCTGCGGTGACGCACCGAGACTGGTCACTGCGCAGGCGCGGCTTTCCCCGCTTGTGGGCGGTCTCTGCGTCCGTTCACGGCCGGCTTTCAGTTCGCAGGTGGCTGGCTGCGCTCCATCCGCGGGCGACTTGCCCTGCCCATGGCGGCTCTTGCCCTGTCCGTGGCAGCTTTTTGCCCTGCCCACGGCGGCTCCGGCCCGCCCATGGCGGCTTGCCATTCTCAAGGCGGTCTGCCCGCTAGGAGAGGTCCCTGGGAATCGAACCCGGGGCCTCCCGTGTGGTATGCCGGCGCCCTATCCACTGGGCTATCGAGCCAGCCCCTGTCCCATTTTCTTACATTTGCACTCATACTGGCTGTTTTTGCATGCCCAGATATTTAAGGCAGGACGTATTGTGACACCAGCTGTGGAAGAAACAGAAGATGTAGAAGGCTGCTCTTGATCCTATTTTGAGGTCTTATTTTGAAGTATCTAGTTAGGAGAGGACTCAGTAGAACGCACGAGGCTACCAGGAGCTTCAGAGATCCTGGTAATGTCTTGTGCTTAACCTAAGCGGCAGATACACAGATTTCCTTTTATTATTATCCTTATTTAACCCATACATATATGCTGTAGGCACAGTTCTGAAGGATGAGCGATTTCATTAAGAGCAAAAGGAAATAAAAGAAGGCATTATGAAGCATCAGGCCCTCTGGGACTAAGTACAAATAGAATGAAGCAGACAGTGCATTACCCAGATCAATGGGGCTGGAGCAGCCTGGGGAAGCTGAGCCAAGGAAGCCGTCATCTGCTGGAGCTGAAAGCAAGAGTGGAACGTGGGCAGGTGGAGAGGAGCCAGGTGGACACCCAGGTAGGTAGAACGGAGTGTGCTAGGCGTGGAGGGGGGCCTGAGCCTGGGAGCCGAGCAGCAGGAGGCAGCAGACAGGCATCAGTGGAGGTACAGTGGGGAACCTGCAGGTGGATGGGGCGACACTGGGTGTGCAATGTTCTGAAAGCCAGATAGAGTTTCAAAATTATGTCGAGGGCGACGAGCTACCGAACAAAACAAATTTGCTTTTGGAAAGGTTAATCTGAAGCTGTGGAAAAATGACGGCTTCCCAAGTCCCCTTGAAGGCATCTCCTTGATACCTCTTGCTATCTCCTGACTCTTCCCAGGGCTCTGTAATGCAGCCAGAGCCTCCCCACTGGCCTCTCTGCCTCTAGGCTTAAGCCCTGATGGTCCATCTCCTACACTTTTGGCTGAGAGATCTTTTCAAAATGCCACTTAGCCATATTGCTTCCCAGCTCCAAAGGCTCCTCATGGTCCCACGGTCTTTTCCATGCCACAGCAGGACATAAAAGGCTCTGTGTGCCTGTGCCCTTGCCTCCCTCTCCCGTCTTACCGTCCACTTCCCACCAAGCCAAACGGAAGCACCCTGGACTCTCCACACTCCTCACCTTTGTACCTTCCCCACCAGGCTGCCCCCACCGTCTCCTCCCGACCGCCTCTTACCCTACTCATTCCTCAAGGCTCAGCCCAGGAATCGGTGGCCCCTAAGGCCTTCCTGACTCAGTGTGGTCTCTGCCCTGGCAGCCTCCTCAGCACCAGCTTGTGAGAACCAAAGACTCTCAGTCCCCGCCTCAGGCCTACTGAGTCAGAACCTGCTTTAACAAGATCCCCAGGTGGTTGTGTGCAGTGTGTGAGAAGGGCTGGCCTGGTCTGCCGCGCCCCACCGCCCCAGGGCCGGGTGAGACTGGCCTCCCCATGCCCTCCTGGAAGCCTTCACGGTGAGGCCTTGTTGCCTTCTGTTTACTCCCCTGTCCTCTCTGGAGGCCAGGGCCATCTGACTCAGCATTGGCAACTCAGCACCTACCATAGCGCCCAGCACACAGTAGGTGCTCAATAAATTGCTCTCGTTACATGGGTGAAGGGTCAGCAGTGGCCTCATAGTGAGACTAAATGGTGGGTGTTGTTCTTGCATCTGGTTTAGGGGAAGCCCGTTTCCGACGCTTTGTTGGCACTTGGCGTCACTTCTTCTTTTCACGCCACTGTTTATCTTTAAACGAGCTGCAAGGCCAGCCAGGCCCTTGGTACCTGCCGGAGCCCAGAGCAAGTGATCGTGATGCCGACGCTGAAACCCAAGAGACTCTGCCATTCCTGGGACTACCTCAAAGCCACTTTCCCTTGGGAAACTCGGACTGTTCCTGAAAAGCAGCCATTCAATTAAACAACATTTTCCTTCCCATCAAAGACCTGCTTTGAAGACTTAAATAGGGTGTAAAGTGAGGGTTAAGGGACTGAGTGGCACGGGACACCACCTCTGGCTCTTCACCCAGAGAGCCCTCATGGGTACTTTTTTAAAGGCAGTATAAAACAACGCCCATTTATTAGCCCGTGCTTCCGTGGGTCAGAAGACCTGGCCCAACGTGGCCCAGCTGGGTTCTGCTGTCTCCCCAGGGTTAAACCAAGGGGTGGCAGGGCTGAATTCCTTTCTGGAGGCTCTGGGAGAAAATCCTTTTCCTGACCCATTCAGGTTATTGGTAGAATGCAGTTGTAGAACTGAGGCCTCCGGTTCCTTCTCGGCTATTCTCAGCTTCTGGGTATTCTCATTCCTCGTACTATGACCCTGTTCAAAGCCAGAGCTTCAGTGGAGAGAGACCCTCCATTTGGCACCGGATTCCAAGGGACACATGGAGACCTGCCTGAGGTCTTTCATGGCCCATTTGAGAGTCGAGAGCACCTTGCCGAATGGAGGGGATGGCAAGGGCGAGGTTGACCCAGACCTCCTCGGAAGCTTCTTTACTCTCTGCCACGAATATCCACCCTACCCCCTGAATTTTCCCTTCTAGCTTATTTAGACTCGGAAAAGTGTCTATTTGTGATGAAAATAATGCCTTGTATTTTCAGAGTGCTTAACTCTTTTTGAAGCACTTTGCAGTCTTTGCTCTCACTTGACCTTCATGAGAGATGCAAAGCAGTCTGGCAGATTAGGGTGTCAAGGCTCAGCCATGGACATCCTTGTCTCTGCCAAGCAAACCGCATCTCCTGCAAGTCCCAGTCCGACTGTGACTCTTGGGATTCTTTACCCTGATTTTCCAGACAGCTGCGGTTGCCCCTTCTTTGTTCTTCTCTTGAACTTGTTTGTCTCTCCACTACTGTATCCATCCTATGGGACTGTAATTATTTGGTCTATGAATTGTTTGAGGGCATCATTTTTTTTTAAAACAGAATTCAGTACTGGGTGATTCTGTTTCTTTGCAATTTTTCTTTCCTTTGCAATTTCATCTAAAGGTTTGTTTCTCTGGAGTAAAAGAAAGTGTATTATACATCAGGGCACATTTGACAGATGCAAGCGATTATACTAATAGTAGGATTATTTCCCTATGTGTCTAATGTATTCAGGCTTATGTCAAGTGAAATGAGTTTAAAACTCATCCCTAAAAGTGAAATGAGAGATTTAAGTTTTTCCTATCTACCTCCTTTTTTATTCTGGGGTTTAAAGCCTATTTGCTTTTTATTTTGAATGATGGGAGTATTGTGTTGCTAGTAATTTACTTTAAAATGCTTTAACATGCATAACCTGATTTTATATATATGGGTATATATACACATATACATTTATGCACATGTGTGCACTCATCTATATATGATGTGTGTGTATTTTGTATTTATGTGTTAATCTATTTTTTTTATGTAAAAAGAGTTTATTGAGGGATGGGAGAAAAGAACAGAGTTTATTGGGAAATGGGGGAGAAGAACAGCATTATGCATCTAAGGTGTAGATGTGGGCTCCTCTAGGCAGAGTGAGCTGTTAATCTATTTTGACCTATTCCCTGTGGACAGTCAGTTACCCTAAGAGGACACTTACATTTCAGGGCTGGTTCGTTTGTTTTCTGAAAGCTTCTAGTTAGGAGCCCACACTCCAAAAGTGGACTTCAGCTATCTTTACATCTAATTCATACTAGAAGCTTTATTATTTTTAACAGGTGAAAAAAAAGTGGTTTTCAAGACCTGTGGATTGGTCAGAAATATTGGCGAGGCCTCCAGCCTTGTATAAGCAGGGCATAAGAATATAGCAAGTCTAGTAGTCTATACCTTCCAAAACAGTACCTGAGGCCTCGTTCTGAAATGGTCCTGTGTCCAGCTGCTGATCAGAGAATTCTGGTCTCATGAATCTAATCATAAGCTTGGCTGAAACCTGCTACTAGATTATTGTTAAATTTGCCTTTGGTGAACCTAAATGTTCCTAAAAGGGTGAAAAGTTGGGACTTCTCCAAGCTTATAGACTAGGTTGTATGACTATTTTGGGGCCTGCTTGCAAAATGAATGAATGGCAGAATTTCACCTGCGATTTAATTTCATTGTAATCAAATGTCAAGAGGAAAGATCTATAGATTCTACCCTCCTCTAAATATTGGATGCCACTTCGTTTATTAGAAAGAAACTAGTAATTGTGAACAACCATATTGGCTTACATAAGATTACAAAGGAGGATAACGGAGTAACTGAGGGTCATCTCCTAGAGTGTCCTTCACCCCATTAAATTACTTTATTTCCATTTTTATGATATTCAGGGATCAGCCTTCTCAATTTTGCAAGGGAAGCTAATAAAGTAGCCTCCAAGCAAACGACAGTAAGAACATTCCACTTCTAATGGCGTCTTAGCTTCATTTCACCATATCCCGTAAATTTAGTTTTAAAAATTCAATGGGGCTGTGGATGAAATGGCTATCTAAGTGACAAGCATTGTTCTGTGAAGAGAGGCAGGAAAGCCAGACAATGTGCAAGAGGGCAGTAAATATGGTGGCCCTGCTATCTTTGCCTGTTAGGATTGAAGGGAGGCAGATTGCTGCAGATTTTGTGAGGATTGTCCTTAAGATCCATGGAGATTCAGGAAGTAATAGCTAGTTGGGCAAATCCCATCTTGCCAGGATGAGGTTATCTCTTATTTTGGTGTTGGAAAATCCAGTGTTTTTATACAGTAATAACTCTGCAAATAGAAGTCTGTACGTAGAAGAGAGTCCTGGAATAAAACTTAGCAACTGTTATTTATGGTTGTCTTGGATAGTGGAACTATGGATAGTACTTTTCTTTCAATTTTTGTTTTTTCCCAAACAATTTTGGAACCTGATGGTATTGTTCTGGACCACCCTGAAGGGAGACTTCCAGCTTTGAGTGGGCTGGGACGAGATACTTGAGCATTGACATGGCAAAGGATATGTGGGGGAGAATGTCGTGTGCGGCTTTGTGGGCTTTTTACAGGAGGATGAGAGCCCAGAAGGTGAAGAGAGTTTCTCAATAGAGATAGAGGTTTGGATCCTGTTAATTTCAACATTAGAAGGACATGGCCTTATTTTGTTTCACATGCTTGTGAAACACGTCATGTTCGGTACAGAGATATTTTTCTGCGTTATTACATACTTGTCATAAACATATATTTATATATATTTAAAGTCCCACTTTTCAAACACAATCACTAAATATAAAGGTAATATACTATGTCAATGAATGGCAATGTTATTGTTCAATTACCTATACTACTACACTTGGAAACTCTGGTTCTTTCCTTCTTTAAAAGTAAATATGTGGGCCCGGCTAGATAGCTCAGTGGATAAAGAGCGCACTGGGGTACCACATGGGAGGCCCCGGGTTCGGTTCCCGGGGACCTCTCCAAGCGGGCAGACGGCCTTGAGAAAGGCAAGCCGCTGTGGGCGGGGCAAAAGCCGCCGTGGGCAAGGCAAAAAGCCGCCACGGGCAGGGTGGAGCCCCCACGGGCATGGCAAAGTCACTCGTGAAAAGCGGAGCTGTTGCCTGTGAAGTGTGGAAGCCGGCAGCCCGCAAAAACATGGAGGACTGCTGCCTGCAAAACATGGAGCGGAGCCACCGGTGAAAATGGAATGGAGCCACCCACGAACGGTGGGAGCTGCCGCTGCAGAGGGCCGACTCGGTGCGCCGCCGCAAAGACGGGGGGAGACAAGAAGCAAACATAGAAAAACACAGAAGAATGGACACACAGCAAGAGCAGAAGGGGGGGGGATATGTAATAAATAAAAAAAAAAAATCTTAAAAAAAAGTAAATATGTTATGATGAATATAATTGTGCATAAAGCTTTTTAATCTCTGATAATAATAATGTTTGTTAGTATTTATTGAGCCCTTTCTATATGTTCGGCTTTGTGCTAAGCTTTTTACAAACATTCTTATAACCACCCTATGATTAGATACTATTATTATATCTATCTAAAAAAATGTATTGTAACATAAATGTAACAGAAAACCTCCCTTATTAACTATCTTAAAATGTATAATTCAGTGTTAATTACAATCACAGTGTTGTGCCACCATCACTACCATCCATTACCAAAACTTTGTAATCACCTCAAACAGAAACGCTACCTATTCAGTAGCTCCTCCTTCCACCCTCCCTCTGGGCCTTCATAACTGTAATTTACCTTCTGTCTCTATGAACTTGCTTATTCTAGATATTTCATATAATAGAAACATATCATTGTCCTTTTGTAATTGGCTTATTTCACCTAGCATGATGTTTTCAGGGTTCATCCATGTTGCCATTCCCTTTTTAACAGCTGAATAATACTCCACGTTATTTATATACCACATTTTGTTTACCCATTCATATGTTGATGGACATGGGTTGTTTCCACCTTTTAGCTCTTGTGAATAATGCTGCTATGAACATTGGTGTACAAGTATCAGTTTGAGTCCCTGTTTTTAATTCTTTTGGGTATATATCTAGAAGTGGAATAGCCAGGTCATATACTAATTCTGTGTTTAACCTTTTGAAGAACCACCAAACTGCATTCCCTAGCAGTAACGCCATTTGACATCCCCGCTAACAATGCACAAGGAGTCCCATTTCTCTGCGTTCTTGTCACTACATTTTCCACTTAAAAAATTATGGTCATCCTAGTGGGTATATTAAATTCATGTTGCAGATAAGAAACTAATGCTCACAGGGGCTAGTATGCTGCCCAAAGTCACTCAACTATGAAATGATACACTATATTTGAATCCAGGTGCATCTGATTCTACAAAATCTGTGATCCTAGTCACTAACTATACTCTCCCCTATGCTTGGAATTAATTCCTAAGCATCGGTGTATAGGAGCAGAATTACTGAACTCAAGGTCACATGCTTAATTATAAGACTCTTCATACTTATTGCCACCAGCATATCTCATCCTCAGGAGCACTGAGTGTTATTATTAAAACAATAAAGTTTTGGTTAGTTTTGCTCGAAAAAATGGCATCTTACTGCTTTTATTTGCATATATCTAATTACGTAAAGGCTATACAATTCCCCACATAAAAATTGGTTGAAACCCCTCTTTTCTTAATTTTTCTACTTATGCCCTTTGTTCATTTATCTACTGGGGTCTTGGTGTCTTTCTTATTGACTTGTACGAGCTCTTTATATAATAAAGATTTTAATCCTAGGTTTCCTTCTCTGTTTATTTGTCTTTCAATTTCTCTGTTGTCTTTAAAGAGTTAAAATTCCCTCCCCTCCCCCAATCTGGTTATTGCTCAAAGGTGAATTCATTTATTCAATGATGAATAGGACTTGGTCTGAGCTTTAAGGACCACATAGAAATATTTATTAGCACTTTAAAAAAAATTCAATGAGCACCTATTTAATGCCTTCTTTGTGTAAAACTTCCTGTGAGGCCCAGGGCACTGGGAGTGTGTGTCTTTTTAGGGATGGGAAAGGCTGCTTGTCCTTCAAGAACTTCAAGTTGGGGAGAAGGGTCAGGCACACATGCAGAAATATAAAGCAACACAGGACAAGACCTTACGATAATGAGTGTCAAATAAGTTGTCCAGTTAGTGCCATACATTTAAGTGAAGTAGGGCTCCAAGATTTCTCAGAAGACCACTAAAATCACGTTGTCTTTGGTTTCAGACAGAGCTGGGTTTAGATACTGGTACTGACAGTTGTTTGCTGTGTGATTTTAGATAAGCTACTTAACTTCTGACCCTCTTTCCTGAGAGAGAATTTTTTGGAGACAAGAAATGCCTCCTCTTATATTTAAATATGAGAAATGCAGGTCACGAGTGACACATGTTTAGATAGCTCTGAATTTTAGGGAGAGAGAATATTTTTTTGGACCATTTCACAGTCCCTAAATCAGACTAAGTACAGGTTCACACTCTCCCCTGAATTCATTAGAAGTCAAGTTTGGTTCCCCCACCTCACTCATCCATGTGATTCAAATTTCCTGGCACTTCACATGTGCCAGGCTCTGGTGGTTATGGGGGCTGTTTACACCCCTTTCGAGTGTAGAAACCTTATCAAAGACAGATTTGCTCTCGAAGCAGTTGAGGACCTGTATATCCAAACAGGTCTATATATTTACTTTTAAAGATTGTATTGATACAGACAGTGATTTTATTGCTCCTAAACCCCAAATGGAAACATTAGTTAACAACAAAATGGAGTGCTAAGAGAGGCTCTTAACTGATCCCATGCTTATGGGGAAGTGATCTTGGAGACCCTTTTTACCAGAAGCAGCACAGCTCTAAAAGCTTCTTGGGAAGTCTTGGAGGTTATTGCTCCATAAGTTGATGATTAAATCAAGTCGCATCCCTCTATTCCCAACTTTTAAGCACACCAACCAGCCTCATTATCTGGGTTCTGCGATGGTGTGATGGCGGGGTTGTCATCAGCCTTCTTTCACGGTAGCCAGCACCCCATGTCTGTTTCCCTGTTCTCTCTACAATACTTGATGTTCTCAATTTTTAAATTTTTGCCTTCTATCAAATACTTTTCTGCCTCAATAAATGTACTTCCACAAAATCATTCTTAATGGATACACAATATTCTATTATACAGAATTACTGTAATATGGTCAACCGATCTCTTCACGAATGTTCAGATCATTTTGATAGCTCTCCACTTAATTATTTACAGAACTCAGTCTATTACTATTATTTTTCTTCAGTTGCCCTCTAGAGAAGCAGCGCCAGTATCAACTCCTACCAGCAGTGTGGGAGAATGTGCTGTCTCTGCACTTCATTGAGATGGAATCACAATTTTAAAAATTGTTTGCTGGTATCACAGGTTGAAAATGGGCCTCATGATTTAATTTCCATTTCTTTGTTCATTAGAAACACAGCACATTTTTTTACATGCTTCTTGGCCGTTTGCACTTCCTCTTTGTGAATTGCCTGTTCATGCGCTTTGCTCTTTGTGCTTCTGGTGTGATCATTTTTTTCTCTTATTGATACATAAGAGCTTTTTATGTTTTGGACACACCTTTAATTTTAAATGTTAAGATTATAGTTAAAGGGATACGTGATCAACATGCAAAGAGAGTACAAACATAGCAGTGTCTTGGCTGCTCTCTAGTCTTGATCTTCTTGAGTTCATTGTCTATATGGAAGTTAGAGTGAGGACTCTAAAATGCAAGTCTCATCATGTCATGTCATTCTCCCTTTGATAGCTTCCAATTGCACTTAGGATACAATTCCCAAAAGTCGAGTTTGAAGCCTTTTATGATGATCCTTCTTGCCTTTCCTGATTCACCTTTCCTAATTCAATATTTCCAGTTCTAAGAGCCATTTATACTGAATTACTCTCAACTTCCAAGAAGTGCCAAATTCTGTCTCATTCCTGGGCCTTTGCATTTTCTGTATCCTCTGCCGGGACTGCTCTTTTAATTATTCTTTTTCTGGTAGCTCCTACTACTCATTCAGGTCTTGGCTTGGACACCACTTTCTCTACATCAGTGCTTCTCAACCAGGGGTGATTTTGTCTCCAGGGGACCTTTGGCAATGTCTGGAGAAATTTTTGTTTGTCCCAACTGGTCTGTGTGTGTGTGTGTGTGTGTGTGTGTTACTACTGGCATCCTGTGGGTAGAGGCCAAGGATGCCACTAAACATTCTGCAATGCACAGGACAGCCCCCACAGCAAAGAATTATCTGGCCCCAAATGTCAGTGCTGAGGTCAAGAAACCTTGTTCTAGATCTAGAAATCCATAACCAACCCTCTCATCAGCACTCTGCCCACTCTGGACTGGCTGGCCACATGGGGCTCCTAGGACTCTACCCTGTGCTCACCACTTTCACAGTCCCACTAGTCTGTATGGTAATTGTCCTCTAGGCTGCAAGCTCTTTGAGGGAAAGAGCGTGTTTTGTCACCCCAAGACCCAGCCCAGGGCAGGAATATGGTTGCTAGAAGCACACAGCACAGTATGGATTGAGAAGGCAGAGTGCCAGGATTTGAATCCTAAATGTTGTCCCTTACTAGCTGTGTGATCTTGGGCAAGTTATTAACCTCTCTGTGTCTCAGTTTCCTCTTCTGTAAAATGAGGATATTAATAGTATCTACCATATGGAGTTATTGTAAATTGCTTAGAGAAGTAAGCTCTATATAAAGGTTATATAAAGGAACACAAATAGAATAAACACTCAATAAATACTTGTTAACTGAATGACCGGTACAGGTCTAGGTGTTGGTTTGCCCGTTTCTCCCATTCTTTTCCTTCTCCGTCTCACTCAGCGTGTCGTGATTTCCCGACAGTTTAAGAAGTTTCTTCTCTTTGTAGATCTTAATTTTCCTAAGATCACGTTATTCATCTAAGTTTCTTCGTAGTCACGAGCTGCTAATTTTCCTGAAAAAAAGATTCCTACTTCTATTGTGTAAAGGGGCAAATGAGAGTGAGCCAAAACGTGGGCTGTAAACACACACACCTCACTTTGGAAACAATTTCCTTTTAAATAAAATGCACATGTGGTTCCTTATTTTCGTATGCGGCATATACTATGGGGGCACTTTCCTAAACGAGTCTATTTAAGTGCTAGATTTACGCTAGGTACACGGAGTGCAGGCGGAGGCAGCTTTGTGTACCATCTCAAATCAGCGGCTGCTGTTACATATTTGAAGTTAATTTGACGTTGAAGTAAACAAATCAAAGTGTGTTTATAGAATAATTAGGCCCTATTCTCAATGCTGTGGCTAAGAAGTTTTGTCACAATTACTGATCAGTGGTTTTCTTTGTTTTGTTTTTGAAATTCCATAGCAACATACAAAAATAAAGCTGCCGTTATTATACTAGGACTTATGTAATTCCTGTATCTTGTAAGCAGAGCGTTCAAGGACGAAGTTAACAAATCCTTAGCTGAAACTCACTCTCATCATGGTTATGAGAGTGCAACCTGGTTGGATCTCTAAAAATTGGTCTGATAAGGGGAACTCTTTTGGAAACATGGTCCAGTCTTCCAAAATAGCTTACAAAGCATGTTCCTGCGTGTTCCTTGCTTTATATGCATCTACCCTACATGCTGCAACTTTCTCTCCTTGCCCCTGGAGAGAAATGGTTCAAGGGATTGTGAAATGAAAGCTTCTCTCCAGATCCATCATAGGAAACTTAACATGAGGAAACAAACCGAGGGAATGCCATATTTTGCCACTTTTGAGAAAGGATTAGGGGTATTTCCATGGGGGCACCTGTTGGCTGCCTGGGAGAGGGGATTAGAAGG
>PVKH010008166.1:0-19680 GCA_004027955.1 Chaetophractus vellerosus | reverse complement strand
AAGAATAATCCAATTTATATTTTTGGAATTCATGATTAAATAAAACTCTGAAACCATTACATTTGCCATAATATGAAAGCCAAACAAAGATAGCACAAGAAAGGAAAATTACAAAACATTCTCTCTAATGACCATAGATGTTAAAATCCCCAACAAAATACTTGCTAATCACATTCAACAACATATCAAAAGAATTATATAACCACGACCAAGTGGTTTTTATCCCGAGTATGCAAGGATGGTTCAACATAAGAAAATCCATCAATGTAATTCACTACAGAAACAGATTGAAAGAAAAAAAATCACATGATCTTCTCTATAGATGCAGAAAAACATTTGACAAAATACAGCACATTTTCCTGATAAAAACACTGCCAAAGATATGAATAGAAGGAAACTTTCTGAACATGATAATGTGTATATATGAAAAACCCAAAGCTAATATCATATTCAATGGTGAAATCCTAAATGCCTTCCCTGTGAGATCAGGAACAAGCAAGGATTCCCATCATCACCATTCCTATTTAACATTTTCTTAGAAGTGCTTGCTCAAGCACTGAGGTAAGAAAAACATATAAAGACATTCAAATTAGAAAAGGAGAAGTAAAAGTTTCATTATCTGCAGACAACATGAGCCTATGCATAGAAAGCCCTGAGAAATCTACAACAAAGTTTCTAGAACCTATAAAGTAGTTCAGTAAAGTCACAGGCTATAAGGCCAATGCTCAAAAATCATTAGCATTTCTGTACGCCACTAGTGAGAAATCTGAGGAAGACATCAAGAAAAATATACCATTTACAATATTAACTAAAAGAATCAAATACCTAGGAATAGATTTACATAAATATGTAAAGGCATTTTATAAGGAAAACTGTTAAAGGAAGTAAAAGGAGACTTAAATAAATTGAAGACTATTCCCTGTTCATGAATAGGAAGACTAAAATTCATTAAGATGCCCATCTTACCCAAACTAGTCTACAGATTTAATGCAATCCCAATAAAATCCAACACTGTATTTTTTAAAGATTTGGAAAAATGAACTATGAAATTTCTTTGGAAGGGAAAGAGGCCCTGAATCACCAAACCTATTTAAAAAGAAAAACAAAGTTGGAGGTGTCAAGCTACCTGAATTGAAAAAACACTATAAAGCTACAGTGGTCAAACTGCATGGTATTGGCAAAAGGAAAGATATACAGACAAAAGCAACTGAATTGAAAGCTCTGATATAGATGTTTACATATACAGTCATCTAATATTTGACAAGGGCACCAAGCTCCCACAGTTGGGAGAGAATGGCCTCTTCAACAAATGGTGCTTTGAGAACAGGATATCCATTGGCAAAAGAATGAGAGAGGAACACCATCTCACACATTATACAAAAATCAACTCAAGATGGATCAAAGATATACATATAAGAGCCAAGACCATAAAGACCTTGGAAGATATTGTAGGGAAGAAGCTGTGTGGCCTAGTAATAGGAAATAGTTTCATGAACCTCACACCAAAATCATGAGCAGCTAAATAAAAAATAGATAAATGAGACCTCATCAAACTTAAAACCATCTGCACCTCAAAGGGTGTTACCAGGAAAGTAAAAAGGGAGCCTACCCAATGGGAGAAAATATTTGGAAACCATTTATCTGTTAGGAGCCCAATATTCTGCAAATATAAAGAATTCCAACACCTCCTAAAAATTAAAAAGACAAACAACCCACTTAAAAAAATGAACAAGTGACCTGAAACAACACTTCTCCAAGGAAGAAATACAAATGGCTACAAAGCACATGAAAAAATGCTTGAAATTGCTAGCTGTTAGGGAAATGAAAATCAAAATTACAATGAGATATCATCTTACACCCATTAGAATGGAGGATATTTAAAAAATCAGAGTATAAGTGTTGGAGAGGATGTGGAGAAATGGAAACACTCATCCACTGCTGGTGGGATTGTAGAATGGTCAAGCCACTATGGAGGACAGTTTGGTGGTTCCTCAAAAAACTAACTATAGAAGTTCCATATGATCCAGCAATTCCACTGCTGATTATATACCCTAAAGAATTGAAAGCAAAGACAAGAACAGATATATGCACACAAATGTTCACAGCAGCATTGTTCACAATTGCCAAATTTTGTAATCTACCCAAGTGCTCATCAACAGATGAATGGATAAATATATGTGGTACATACATACAATGGAATATTACTCAGATGTAAGAAGTAATACAGTGCTAACACTGAGGATAACATGGATGAATCCTGAGGACCTTATGCTGGGTAATGCAAGCCAGGCATTGAAGGATGAACTGTACCTGACCTCACTGATATGAATTAAGGAAATTGAGCTGTCTCAGAGAGCTATTGTCTGAAAGATAGTTTTACAAGAAAAGAAAGAGAAGAGTAGGTTGGGAGCCATCACCCATACAGATGTAATCAATGGTAAAATGTAGTTGTGTATTGAAGGGATAGGACAGGATATTATTGGGTTTGGTTGTGCAGGGTTGACAGGTGTGTAGATGGGGAAGGGTGAGTTAGAATACCCAGAATACTGGTAGGAGAGTTGGGAGAGAGACCAGGTGGACACTTGGGATCTGTGGGTATGAGGTTGCAAGTACAGAAGGGGGAATGTTCTTATTGCAGTATGACAAGGAAGGGTCACTGGCTTAGTGTGTTGGTTGAGGGGGCATTTGGGATATGGTGCACCTGGAGAAGGGTTCTAGAGAATGTGTGAGTGTTCATCCTGGCATAATATGTTGTACCAGTGGGAGGACACCCATATAAATAGTAGGAAGAAGTTGGACCCCGATTTGGAAGACTGATTTGTTCAGAAATAGACAGGTGGGCGTCTCTCAAGAGCAAGGGTGATTCCTAATACAGGAGGACAAACCAGTTTGGTAAGACCTCTTGTTGCATGTAATTATGAATCTTGTCATCCCTGGAGTCAAGCCAGGGGGTTGTCATGGGCTCCAGGGGTAAGAGAGGGAGGAACATATTAGATTAAACAGGGGGTAAGTTATATCAATGCTACCATCCACATATAAAAAGGTTTTAATATGGGGCAAAGAAAAGAGGAGGGAGTTGGGTATATGAGAGTCTCCTGTATTCTATGTGTGACTGCCATAACCTAAAACTTCTTTGAAAACAAAATGAAAAATAGTGAGACACTGTGAAATGAATGGAGGAAGGTGCCACGGTACAGACTGGACACCAGATATTGCAATGATAAAAGGCAAAATGTCAAAAAAAAGTATTTTTTAAAATTTTTAAAATATTTTTCATTTTTTAAATATCCCAATCTTTTAAGTTTATTTATTTTTAGTTTTTTTTATTAAGTTTTCATATATTTTATCGCTTACATTTAAACTTATCATTATTATTTCATTTTCCTTTAATTGTATTTGGCTATTGTAAGGGCTTCATCTTTAAAGAAGCTTTGGATGACATAAGGGTTACAACTAGGATGGGAAAGAATCTTTGGTGGGGGTTTCAAGGATGGGGAGTGAATGGGAGGAAGTGCACCTGAACATATATACAAGGTATATAAAATTGTTCAAATGTTCATGGGGCATTGTCACAGTGGATGGAGAATCACTTAATAAATGAGAATACAAAATTCCCATCATGGAGAGCTCCACCACATTCTCCAAGGGACCAGCAACCATCCCCAAAGAGCAGGGGCAGTGTCTGGCAAAGGAAGATGATCCACTGTTGGGCCTTGTTATTGAGGACTTGCCTTATGAGTCTTTGCTCTTGAAATTTACCCTATTGTTATGGTGTGCCTAATGGTTGCCTACTGAGAGCATCCTTGTCACTCAAATATGGCCTCTCTCAAAGCCAAACTCAACATATAACTGCATTACCTTCCACCCAGCATGGGACATGACTCCTGGGGATGAGACTCCCTGGCACCAAGGGATTACTACAAAGTGCCAACTATCAATGTGACTGGAAAAAGACCTCAAAAAAGGGGGGAAAAGGTAAAGACAAATGACTAAGAGACTTCAAAGTAATTTGGAAGGTCATCCCAGAGGTATTGCTTATGCACATCTCAGTAGGACCTCATAGACTTCCACAGTGGTTATCACCCCCAAATATAGGGGTTACTGAGGGCTCTGGAGACACCCAGGTCCTATGTCAGTGCAGAGAGCTCTGGAGTTTGGTGCCTTGCCAGTGTGCCCTACTTTGAAATTTGTGCCCCTGAGATTGACAGAGTTGGACTCAAATATGTATTCCCTGTACATGATTCATCTGTCCCTTCTATTCAATCCTATATGTGGTGCTGGAGTTTGTAGGTGTACATCCAGAGACTGGAGTCTTTGGGCTGTCCATGTGACAGCTGGGCCTGGAATCTCGGCATAGCTGTAACTCCTAGACTACTGCTCAATGTACTCACCCAGGACACCTGGTGGGGAGATGATGATGGACACTGGCCATCCCAGGAAATGGAAAGAGTCTGAAGCTGCAGCCAGGATAATCCCATCCATCTTATACATGGGACATAAGCCCCATCTCAATTGGAGGTTGAGTGGACATCACCATCCCAGACTCCTCAGGATTGGGGAAAGAGCTTTGGACTAGAGTGGACTTACTGATGTTCCATTATAGATATATTGTCTTCAAGTAATGGAAAAAATTATAAAATTAATGTGGATCCAGTGACCACTGGATGCTCCGGGGGCCAGGGAGAGGGAAAAAAATTGTAAGACAAGGGCTTTTTCAGGACTTGGGAATTGTCCTGAATGACTTTGCAATGACAGATATAAGCCATTTTATATCATCATATAACATGCAGCACTCTGTGAGAGAGAGTGTGGTATACAATGTGAACTATGGCACAGTCCCAGGATGTGTATATCCACTGCAGGTGATGTACCACACTAATGAAGGATGTTTACTTGGGAGGTTTTGAGAGGTGTGGGAGTTGGGGCATATGGGAATCCCTATATTTTTTATGTAGCATTTATGTAATCTAAGAGTCTTATAAAAATTTTTAATTATTAAAAAAAAAGAAAAAGAAAACAGTGAAGTAGATAAACCAAAACAAACAAACAAAAAGACCTATCACTTCTTGGAGAAATGTAATGAATGGTCATTCTGACAAAAGAATAAATTGTTTCCATTTTTCTATAATATGTAATAAAATTCATTGGTTAACATTATATTGAATAGAGCTATTAAATATTTGGTCTGTTCATGTGTGATAAGTTTATGCCATGAAACTCCTCTTTGTTGATGAACATTTATTATTGATAAAATCTATGACAAACATAATTCCTTAAACACAACAATTTTGCTTCAGGGTTGAATTAAATCATTACATTAATTATTTCAGTGTCAATTGGAAATGACATCAATATGAATAAACCAAGCCTAGGCATACAATGGTTTTAAGAAAAAAAATGTTGTTGTTGCTCAAGGAGCATGCTACTATATGATAGTTATGATATATTTTATGACCAGTTTCTTCTTGGAAATTCTTTTATTCTGCCTTTTTCCTAGAATATCATGGCTCTTCACAAAGGTGTTCATTGGGTATATTCAATACATGACTAATTTGTTTGCATAGAACTTGTTATAATTTTGTCTTTCTTTTGTCTACTAAGGAAATCCTAATTTAATTGTGAACTTGTGCTTTCAATATTTTAGATGTTATATACTAGTTTCTGAGAGAGGACATGAATGTAGAAACATACGTGCAGACACCCAATGCTAAAAAGAATAATGGTTCAGTCTTAATGGAATTAAGTCCTTTGACTTTAATTAATATGAATCTATAGCATGACTTTTAAGTTCCTCCTCTTCAAAGTCTTTAGATAATTTTCATTAGTTTTTCTTGGGATTCTTTGAAAAAAGCATATATTCCTCTTTTGTTTTTCTTTTCTTAGTCCCCCACACTCCTCTTTCCTTATAACCAAACACTTTTTCTTTGACTAGAAGCCAAAATAATTAGCAGTCATCTCACAAATTTCCTTACTTCATTAATACATATTAGTATATGCATTTTAAATTCCTAATTGGTGGTTTTAATGAAATCACTAATCTCCTTTATCTGGAGTATTTTTTAATATCATATAGCTTTGTGAAGTGGAAATGGAAATGTGGGATTTTTCTCATTTGGGCATTTATTTCATTCTTTTACCATTACATAATACTTTCCAAGTCACTATCTTGGACTGCTCTTGGAGAGTCACACCATGGATTAAAATGCAAGGAAATCACATTACACTGTACAATTTTGTAGGTTTTGACAAAATGTAAACTATAGACCATGGTTCACAGCAATGCTTCAATATGTGTTCATCAATTATAAAAAATATACCATACAAATGAAAGATGTTATTAATGGGGAAAACTGTGGGAGTGCATGAAGTATATGGGAATCCCCTATATTCTTTATGTAACATTTATATAATGTAAATCTTCTTTAAATATTAAAGAAAGAAAGAAAGAAAGAAAGAAAGAAAGAAAGAAAAAAGAAAGAAAGAAAGAAAAGTAAAGAACATCCAGTTGTTGAGGAAAAACCTTGTTTGAGTGCCCCTCATATGAGGAAATGTTATGATTTCTCAGAACCAATTTTTGCCTTGAAATATATGAAAGTTCTTATGAAAATTTGAGTAAAATGCAATATAACTGAGTCCTCAGAGTGCTAAATATAGAAAGACAGTACATACACCCAAAATAAATAATAATATATCTAAAGGTAAGTAAATTCCCTTATTGTTATTACATTTCTATTGGAAATGCCTAATTATATGTGAAAAGAGAGAAACAAGATAATAATTTGAATATGATATGTGGCACCTTAAGTATTTACTGTGTTTTGGACTAGATGATGTTTGAGGAGTCTTCTAATATCCATAAAAAATATATATTGTCTCACCTATAGTAGATGATGTTGTCAAATTCATATGCTAGAAAATATAAACCAGTTTCTCATTAACACTAATTGTAAAACTTACATGTAATCTTATAATAGTGTAATTAGCTAGTGTTTAAAACTTAAGAAGTGCTCATTTAATCCATCCATAACATTACTTCAAATTCATGTGCTTGATAAATAGTTGAAATTTTTGGAATATGATGGATA
Source organism: Chaetophractus vellerosus (assembly GCA_004027955.1). Classification (NCBI taxonomy): domain Eukaryota; kingdom Metazoa; phylum Chordata; class Mammalia; order Cingulata; family Chlamyphoridae; genus Chaetophractus; species Chaetophractus vellerosus. The sequence goes on along the minus strand of PVKH010008166.1, from coordinate 12,595 downwards.
TAAATACATAAATTTTTAAAAATTCTCCCTCTTGTCAAACAAACAAATAAACATAAAGCCATAAACATTGTGACCCAATCTCAGACCTCAATATATTTTTTTAATCTATTACTATGTCTTGCAAATAATGGACCATTGGGAGTTAGAAAAGAAACAACAAACCTCACTGATAAGTAAATTATGTAGTATACCAGGAGGCAAAATGTTACAATGACTCAGAAAAATCTGTAATTTAGTTCCATTTCCCATCCTTTCTCTCTTTCTCAAGGATGTTACTCCTGGGTTTTTCCTCTATGGCATCTGTGTCAATCATTCCTAATAATGTCTTTATGTCACGTGTCTTAAATTATATTATTTCCTTTGGTTCCTGATTCTCTCCAGATATTTCCTATTTCTCTGATTAAATTCTTAGAAAAACTTCTCATAAGAATTATCCACAGTTGTTATTTTCACCTCTTCATTTCCTATTACAGTCAGGCTCATTGCCCTTAAGCACCACTGACTGCTGAAGTGACAAACACAGGATCTAAATCCATCCTGCAGCAGCATTTATCACTGTTGTCTGAGCCCTCCTTCTCATACCACCATTTCCTCTTGGTTTCTGGGACACTTTTGCTCTCTTGTCTCCCCCAGACTTACTGATGCACCTTCACTGCCTCATTTAATGGCCCCTAGTTTTCATACAATCTCTCAATTTTAAGAGCCTCACATTTCTTTCCAAACTTTTTTCTCTCTAGGTTTGTGACCTCCATACATGTTATAAAACAGTGATGGCTTTAAATATCTATATTCCAGTGACTCACACATATATATTTCCAGTTCTGGTCCCTCCTTGAGTTAATGAAAGAATATATCCAATTGGCTAGTGACACAACTACAAAAATGAGTAATAAGCAGCTCAAATTTCACGTGGTCAAAACACAACACATAATAAATATTCATCCACATCTTATTCCTCTTAGAGTCTTCTAGGTCAATATGAGTACCATTATCTCCTGAATCATATAGGTCACTATCTAAGGGGTAATTCTTAATGCTTTCTGTATCTCGATCCCCATTTATAGGCTATCCGCAATTCCTTTGGACCCTAACACCAAACTTTATCCCTATTCAAAATGCTTGTCTTCTAATCCAATATAATTACTTTCTCACTTAAGCCACAATCATTTCTTTCCAGTACTTCCTTATTTGTTCCCTAACTGGTTTTACTGCTTCCATGCTTCACACTTACAATTCATTCTCTGCTGGTCTGAGTGACACTTTAAAAATCAAAAGTATATCTCGTCATATACTTGCCTAAAACCACAAAGTCTTTGCATCATACCTAGATGTAATCCAGACTTCTTTCCTAGTTGATGGTGTTCTCAAAAATGGCATAATCCATTTTTGAAAAATATACCTCCCGTTTGACTAAAACTAAATAGTGAATCTCATTGACACTATCTCTTAATTTCTTTTGGATTTCAGAATAATCGTCTAAATCATTTAATTTTTGTTTACAATTTGATTCAATATTGATTAATTCAAGTTCTGCCATTCATATTAAATTGTTTATATATGATCTAAATTTGTTCTGCTTAAGGTTTTGGCAGCAAGAGGGATAAATCATTGATAAGTGGTGCAACTGAAATGAGATAAATGGCATTGTAATTTGTCTCTTGGTTTTATTGGGAATGTTCTATTACTTATTATATATTTCTATTCTTTGTTTATTGTCCATATCCTAGAAAGTTTTTTTTCTTAAAACACCTGCATTATATATGCATAATTATTCTCATTTTATAAATAAAGAAATTGAAATTAATTAAATAATCAAGTGTGAAATGAAAGCTACATGGCTGACTGAGGTCCTGACCCAGTCCTTCCTTTGCCACAGTCTGTGATCATTTGCTGCAAAGCCCTGTAAGCTGGAGGACAGTTCCTTTCCCTGGAGGGTAAGGATCATGATCTGACATAATCATTCATATTAGAAGCCCTTTGCACATTGTCCACTCACATATTTCACATGGTTTTTATTTCATCCTAGTTCATAGACTTTGTACCCACTTACTATAATTTTTAGCATCCAGGCAATGCAGTTGCAAGGGCAGAAGCTGATCAACTCCTCTATGACTCATTGTGCAATACTGTATGTGGGTATATTCATACTGAATTTGTTCATTATTCATTATGAAGGAAGCATTTTCAGCCCTACCTCACAGGCTGATTACATTGGAGCAAATTCTACTGAAAACCCTGAGCAGGGAGATTTATTTTCATTTCTATTTCACCCAGTTCAAATAGTGGCAGGTGCTACAGGAAAACTTTTGGGAGGATAGTTAAAGAGAGTTTGCCCAAATGAAACCTAATTCACACTACTAATAATTAAAAAGACAACAAAAGTTAGCTCTTCATTCTCTATGGCTTTTCATTGCTGACAGTTATTGATTTTCCAAAATCATCTTTAATCTATGAAAGTAAGTAATACTTTAGAATATGCTAACCTGAAAACTGAGGTTATGGTAAGACCTGTTGACTAGATAAGTGTGGAATTAAGACCTCTAGCTTCTGTTATTTTACCTTGGGGGAGAACACAATTGATGTAAATGTTAACAGTTTCTGATGGGGTTAGAATTGACTGGGTTATTTTTTAAATATAACCAGAGTACAAGGGTGATACTGAAATAAACTGCTTTTGTATCAGGTAGAATTATGTTAATTCCTCAAAGTGAGTAAAAAATATGAGAAATGACAATTGATATTGAAGTATGCTTTAGACATTTGTGCTGATATTAAATCCTCATTCATATTAATAATGTAATATACACAAAATCCCAAATCACAAATACAAAGACTAAATTTTAAGGGTTATGCATTAAAGAAAATTTCAGGCAGGGCACTAGTTCCTAAAACAAGATTTGAAACTTATTAAGATGACCTGATGAAGGAAAAAGAATATGAGACTAAGTGGTTCAGGGGACATAAATCATAGGGGTGATGTGGTCTCTGGGACTGGGTGGAGAGGAAAATATATCAGAGGAGGGACTTCCAAATTACCCTCTAAACATCATTCAAACCAGCTATTTAAAGCTGGGGTAACATGAGTGGAGTCTGAGGAAAAATGTGATTTAACAGAAAATTATTTGCCATATTGACTGTAACCCCTTTTCCCTTGTACCAGAGGTTGTACTTCCTTTTTGGACCATTTTGAGACTTGACTTCAAGCATTTTCCATGAAGCAATAAGTAGAGCAAAATGGCAGAATAAGAAGTTCCAAACATACATCTTCATGCCCCCCACACACAAAAATTTAAATTAAACAGAAAGTATCAAAAACAACTTTCTTGAGATTCTAGAAAATGTCAAAGATATGCAGCAACCAAATGAATGCTGAATGAATAAAAGGGGAGCTTAAAAATGGTAGGAAAAGTGTGTGGCACTCTTAATTGTCCTGTCCCCACTGCTCTGCCTGTATCAGAAGCATTTTTAGGACAGTAGGATGCTTTCCTGAAAGGATTCCTTTTTATATAGTTACAGAGGGAACACATCACACACACATGTATTGCACAATTTGAATTTGTTTGTATGTCTATTACAGCCCTTCCAGTGATTCATTGAAAGAATGACTCAAGGTACTCATCTGTTCTGCTTACCTCAGGAAGTCTAACCTGTTCAGAGAAATGACATGTAACAGAGCAAACTGCAGCCACCTGTAGTGAAACTCAGCATTTTAGAGATAAAATACAATGCCTGGGGCCTAAGAAGAAAAGTTGGGAAGAGAAGTCTTTTTTGTTTGTTTGTTTGTTTGTTTTTTAGAATAAAATAGAACACCCAAGAGAATTTCCACACACTTGGGCACATTTTGAAACCTACTGTTCATGCAGAGGACAAGATGCTACAAACACAGCCTGGGATAAAGTGTAACTTCACCATGGTCTGACTTATGACCACAGTATTGCCTGAACTGAACATGAAGGAGAGCTGCAACACAGAGCCAATCTACAATATAGCCTTCAACAACAACACAAAAAGACAGCAAACCTTGAGGAAGGTGGAGAATCTCACCTCTAAAGACAATTGAGGAAAATATTCAAATGTACAGACTTCAACAACAACAACAAAAATCAGAAAGCATACACATTAACCATAAAATATGGCTCACTTGAAGGAATAAAGCCATGGAAATATTCTGATGCAATTTAGCTATTGAAATTACTAATCAAATTACTAATCAAAATTAAGTCAAGTCTCCTAAATATGTACAATGAGATAAATGAAAACATGTATAATTAGAAATAATGAAATTTAGGGATGTGATACAGGATTAGAAGGAGGAATTTCATCAAGAAATACAATGTTTTTTAAGTTTCCAAGTGGATTTTCTGTTGCTGAAAATTACAACTGCAAAAGAAATTAAAAAACACTAGAGGTTTTCCACAGCAGATTTGAATGGGAAAAAAAGAATCAATGAAATTGAAGATAAAATATTTGAAATATTTCATATTAAGGAGCAGAAATAAAATAGGGATTAAAGTATCAGTTAAAGGGCCTAAGGGACTTGTGGGACACCATGAAGCATACTAACATATGCAATATGAGAACCCGAGAAGGTGAAAAAAAGAGAAAAGAGGGGAAAGAATATTTGAATATATAATAGTTTGAACCTTACCAATTTTGTTGAAACCCTGGATATAAACATACAAGGAGCTCAAGGAACTCCAAATAGAATTGTCACAAAACAATCATGCTTAAACACATGATAGTCAAACTGTGGAAGACCCAAGAGAAAGAGATAAACTTAAAATTAGTGAGATGGGGCACTCATTATAAACAAGGGATCTTCCATAAAATTAGGAGCCAATATCTTATCAGCAACCATTGAGGCCAAAAATCACTCTGATTATATATTTATAAAGCAGAAAGAAAAAAAAAACTGGCAATCATGATTTTATATGGAGAAAAAATGCCTTGAAAAATGAGAGAGAAATCAAGACATTTCCATATTAAAAAAAAAAAAAAACTATGGAGTTTGTTAAAACTAGACCTTCCCTAAAAAATATGTTAAAGGAAATTCTTGGGAAGGAATTTGAGGTCATATGAAGAAAAAAATATATATATTATACAGGTAACTATATGGGTAAATATAAATGAAGCTATTGTTTTATTTTTGGTTTTTGCTTTAATTCATTTTTAAATTATCTAAAATATAAATGTTTAAAAATAACCATAAATTTATGCATTTGAACACTCAGAAAAAAATATGTCTTTTGAGACTAGAACCACATAAGGTGAGGGAATGGAAGGGTATAGGATTGTGCATTTATTCATGTTAAGTTGGAATCATTTCATACTAGATTGTAATCGATTATGGATTTGAAATGTAAAGCCCATGGTAATGACAAAGAAAATGTTTAAAAATATGTAAAGAAAAGGAAATGAGAAGGAAATCAATATATTTCATTTCAAAAGATCAAATATACACAAAATAAGTTGGCTATGGAAGAAATGAGGAACAAAAATAAGAGAAAATCCTTATAAAACCCAAACAGCACATTGGCTGAAGTCCTACATTATCAGTAATTACATTGAACATGAAAGTTTAAAATTCCCTTTAAAAAGAGATAGAATATATTAAAAAAACACGACAACTATATGTTTACAAGAGACTCAAGAGATAAAAATATTTTAAAAGTGAAAGGATAGATGTTTTACCATGGTGTGGTTTGTTGGTGAAGGGGTGTTTTATCGGAATTCTACACATGTGCATCATTGTTTTGTAAGTTCACATGTTATGTAATAAGAATATATTAAATTAATAATAATAACAATAATGGGTGGTTTGGGGGGAAATACACCAAATTTATTACTACTACCTAATTAAAGTTAGCAGTAATATTTTGATATTCTTTCATAATTTGCAACAAATACTTCACAACAATGCAAGATTTTGGAGGTGGGGTGATATATGGGGTCCCAGTGTGATGTTATGCATGTTTGTTTTGTAAGTTCATAATTTACACCATACACTTATTGTTTATGTAACTTCATGTATGAATGATATACTTCAATAAAATTATTATTTTTTAATTGAAAGGAGAAATGAAAAATTTTTTTGAAAATAGAACCCCGTGAAAGTCTGGTTTATTTCTTTTCTTTTTTTGGCTTTATTTTAAGATAAGTAGAGGAGCTGAATATGGCAATGTAGGGGTCATATGTATTCATATAGTTGATTTAATAAATGTGTTTGAGCATGAGGTACATTTTTCTTTACAATACCATGTGAGGACACATAACGGAAGGTGTTCTATAAATGGTGTTCTGATTGTTTCACCAATAGGCCCCTCTCAAAATCTCCAGTGTCTTCCCAGGTTTTACTGAGGCTTATCCTCTTAGTATTGACATTTACAATATAGACACAATCCTGACTTCCAATAATCCTCTTGAGGCCACGTGTGCACAATTCCACCTGCATGTAGCTTGGCCTGATGGAAGACAACACAGTCTGGTTTAATTCTGATTCCATAATCTGCTAATTATGGGATCTTAGGCACATTTCTTAAAACAAATCCTTGCTTTCTTTCTGCGTTTAACCTCATGGTAAAACTTCCTTTGTAGTGTGCTGTGAGAATTAAAAAAGAAAACTTATATAAAATGTCCAAGGTTTCATAGATTCAGTGGTTGTAACTCTGGGCTCTTACATGCTGTGTATGACTTTGGCAAAGCCCACCCCTCCATCCTCAAAAATATTGGATTCTGAACATTACAGGTACCCAAATACTTCTGCAGAGTAAACTTAGACCACACAATCCTGCTTTTGGACTGGTGCAAAACAATCGCTGAGGAAAGAAGCACTCTCTTTCCTGTCTCTCTTAAAAATGTTGGATTCTCCTTTTCTGACTTTAATCCTTTTAATACCTTGGCTTAAAAAGCAATATAGAAAGATATGTAGGGAAAGATAGAGATTCATACTTAGGTAGATATAAAGAAAAATATGATGTACAGTACTACATATAGGTAATAAGGAGAAAGAGTTTGATTGGCATAGGGATAGAGTACACAATAAAAATATAGACAAAGATCAGTCACTTGTCAAATGATGGCTCATACTTGATTGATTTAAGTGTGTCTTATTATACACACATAAACCCTAAGATTTCAGCTTAGGGACCATGCTTTATTAAGCCTCTTATCTCCCAAACAAAAAGCACAGAGCTTGCAAATAAAAAGTTGTCAGAATATGTTTGCTGCATAAATAATGACATTAAAGGGATTAATTTTTGTTTTATTTAAAATATACTTTTCTATTTTCTTTTTTAAAAGAAACTTAGATTAAACAAAGGTTACACAAAAAATATAGGGGATTCCCATATGTTCTTTCCCTAGCTCTCCCAAAATATCAACAACATCATTCATTAGTGTGGTAAATTTGCCACAATTGAACACATTTTGGAGTATTGTCACTAAATGATGATTATAGTTTACATTGTAGTTTACACTCATTCCCACATATTCTTGTAATAACTTGCAAAAATATGTGGGAAAGATTGTATCTGTCATTGCAATGTCATTCAGGATAATTCCTAAGTCCTCAAAATAGCCTGAAATTACACCTATTTTTCCTTCTCCCTCCCCTCAGAACCTCCAGTGACCACTGCCTCCACATCCATGATAAAAGTTCTTCCATTGCTAGGATTAAAAAATTCTACAGTAGAAAAACTGTATGTCTACTCTAGTCCATTGACCATTCTCCAATCCTGAGAATTCTGTGATGGTGATGCCCACTCCACCTCTAATTGAGAGGGGAGTTAGATCCCATGGGGGTAGATGGATGGGAATTTCTTGCTTGCACTTGCTGACTCTCCCTGTTCCTTGAGAAGGTCATTGTCAGTCATCTTCTCCTTGTCAGTTGTCCTGGGTAAGTCCGATGAATGGGAGAGTAGGTGTTGCAATTCTGTTGAATTTCAGGGTCCAAATGGCACATGGACAGCCCAAAGATTTAAGTCTCTTGGATATACAGCTATTAACTCTAGTACTAACAATAGGTATAAATAGAGAGTAAGCAGAGCTTTGTGTAGGGAAAGTCAACTCAGTCCAACTCTATCAGACTGGGGAGCATAAATTCCAAGGTAGGGTCCACTGGCAGGGTGCCAAACTCCTGAGCTGTCTGCCCTGCCTATAGTGTTTGGGTTTCTCCAAATTCCCCAGGAACCCCACTATTTGAGAAAATACTTACTTTGGCAGTGAATGAGTTTCTGCTGAGACATGCATAAGCATAAACTCTGAAATGACCTCCCTACTCACTTTGAAGTCTCTTAGCCATATAAACTCATTTGGCTATACCCTTTCCCTCTTTTGGTCAAGGCCTTTTTCCAGTTTCATTGTTAATTGGTTCTTGGTAATAATCCCTGAGTGCTATGTTGGCTCATCCCCAGGAGTCATGTCCCACACTGGGGGGAAGATAATGCATTTATATGTTGAATTTTGGTTTAGAGACAGGACACATCTGAGCAACAAGAATATGCTCAGGAAGTATATTAGTCAGCCAAAGGGGTGTTGATGCAAAATGCCAGAAATATGTTGACTTTTATAAAGAGTATTTATTGGAGTAGAAGCCCACAGTTACAAGGCCATAAAGCATAAGTTACCTCCCTCACCAAAATTTATTGCCACATTTTGGAGAAAGATAGCTGCTGATGTCTGTAAGGGTTCAGGCTTCCTGGGTCCCTCTCTTGCTGAGGCTTGCTTTCTCTGGCCTCATTTTCAGAATTATCTCCACAGGGCCAGATGTAGACCATAAGGTAAATGGGTCATCTCTTTTCCTGAGGCCTTCTTTCCTTCCTCACCACAAGCTCCTCTGCAGTCTTACTTCCTTGGGCTCTAACTTTAAAACTCTACATCAGAACTCCAAAGTCTGTCCTTTGCCATGTATTTTATCTGTGAGTCCCCAGCCATCAAGGGGCAGATACTCAATGCCCTACTGACATAGCCCAATCAAAGCCCTAATAATACTTTAATCACACCCAGAGGAACAGACCATTTTACATGCATAATCAACTATCTATTTTTGGAATTAATAAGTAATGCCAAACTGATACAAGAGGAATCACTTAGGCACCCTATATCACTATGCTAAGTTTCAATTTCAAAAGTAAAGGTTCATAAATACAGTCATTACAGTCAAGTGTTATCAGAGGTAAATCCTCCTCTAATCACTGCCCCTGTACTCAGAGGATTCTTGCTGTCCCATTAGAAAATGGGGCAGAGCACTCCAGGATGGGAATTTGATATTTCTTTGGTTACTGGTGGATCTCCACCCACTGTGACAATAGCCTATGAACACTTGAACACATTCATATGCATTGTAAGTATGCCCCAGGTGAACCTTCTACTATGCATCCCCCATCTCTGACACCCCACACAATGATCCTCCCCTGCTAGTTGTAACCTTTCTGTGATCCAAAACTTCTTCAAAATTGAAACCAACAAAATAATCAAATACTATTAATTGGAAAATAATATAATAATGATGGTTTTAAAAATAAAGAATGAAATATGAAAAAATTTAAAAGGTTTGAAACAATATAGAAAAATAAAATATAAAATAATTTTACATATGTCTTTCATCACTGTAAGATCTGCTGTCTTGTACGTACAGTGACATTTGCTTCCATTTATTTGCCCAATGACTTATTTTTTATCATTTTGTATTAAAAGAAGCTTTAGGTTACAGAAAAGTCATGTAGAGAATAGAGGTGATTCCCATATACCCAACATCCTCTCCCTTTACCACTTGCTCCTATTAATAACATTTGACATGTGGATGGTGCATTTGTTACAATTTATGTACAAATATTGAAACATTGCTACTAACCATGGTCAGTGATTTACATTGTGGTTTACATTTGGGCCATACACTTTTATAGATTTTGATGAAGTTTGAAGTGATCTGTATACACCCTTGCAGGACCATGTAGAATAATTCCATTGCCCCAAAACTATCCCATGTTCTGTCTATTATATCTCTCCCTCTCTCTTCTCTTGGAACCCATGGAAACCACAAAGATTAACTCATTGAAGGACAAGATTTATAGTTATTTGCAGCAACATTGAGGGCTTAACGTATTGGCCTGTCCTCCCCTATTAGGCACTGCCTATGCTCTCAAAAGACTCCCACCGTTCTATTTGATATCATAGAGGGTTTGCCAGAATAGGAATCCAACACCTTCTCACACATTATGTAAGTCTCCATCCCATGATACAACACACTGTGGCAAGATGAATGCTACACACTCCCTGGAAGACTGTTCCAGGTATGACCTGTCAAGCATGCCCACCACATCCAACACCTAAAAATAGTAGCCCTCCCCTGCCAATTTTGACAAAAGAACATCCCCAGCATTGTAGTTTCAACCGCATACCGACAATTTCCCAGAATTCACCTGCCCTCGCCCCAGTTCAATGGAGAGTCTAACACACCCTCCCTGCACTACCGCCCTCAAAGACCAGTACCAACTAACCAATAGCATCACTGCACCACTGTTATGCACATCCATTGATCAACTACAACCTTCTAACTTATCATAAATTTTGCCCATATGGGCATTGGCTCACAAACTTCTCCCTTTGTGTCTCCTGTAAACTGATCTTGTAGATGCTAGGTATATGAGCTGCTCAATTTACTTAATTCATATCAGTGAGGTCATGTAATATTTGTCCTTCAGTGCCGGCTTGCTTCACTCAGCATAATGTCTTCAAGATATATCCATGTTATCTCATGTGTTAATACAGCATTCCTTCTTACACATGAGTGATAATCCATTGTATGTATGTACCACAATTTTTTATCCATTCATCTGTTGATGGACATTTTGATTGTTTACAACTATTGGGAATAGTGAATAATGCCACTATGAGCATTGGTGTGCATATCTATGTTCATGTCCCTACTTTCAATTTTTCTAGGTATATGCCCAGGAGTAGAATTGCTGGATTGTATGGCAGTTCTATAGTTAGCTTTCTGAGGAACCGCCAAATTATCCTCCACAATGACTGCACCATTCTACATTCTCACAAGGAGTGGATAGGGGTTCCTATTTCTCCACATCCTCTCCAACACTTGTAGTCCTCTGTTTTTATAAGAAATACCAGTCTAAAGGGTGCAAGATGCTATCTCATTGTAGTTTTGGTTTGCCATTCCCTAATAGCTAGTGATGTTGATCATCTTTTCATGTGCTTTTCAGGCATTTGTATTTCTTCTTTGGAGAAGTGCCTATTCAAATCACTTGCCCATTTTTTAAAATGGGTTGTTTGTCTTTTTATTTTTGAGGTGTAAGATTTCTTTATTATGCTGGATATTAGGCCCCTACTATATATATGGCTAACAAATATTTTATCCCATTGCATAAGGTGCCTTTTCACTTTCTTGACAAACTCCTTTGAGGTGCAAATGCTTTTAATTTTGAGGACCCACTTATCTATTTTTTCTTTCATTGCTCATGCTTTGGGTGTAAAGTTCATCAAACCATTTCCTAAGGTAATATCTTGTAGATACTTCCCTACATTATCTTCTAGGAGCTTTATGGTCTTGGCTCTTATATTTATACTTTTTATCCATCTTGAGTTATGCTTTCTATAATGTTTGAGGTGGTATTTCTCCCTCATTCATTTGGATATGGATATCCAGTTCTCCAAGCACCATTTGTTGAAGAGGACTTTCTCTCAATTTGAGTGGGCTTGGAGGTCTTGTTGAATATCAGGTGACTGTATATGTAGGGAACTGTATCAGAAATCTCAATCTTTTTCCGGTGGTCATTATGTCTCTCCTTGTGCCAATACCATGTTGTTTTGACCACTGTCACTATGTAGTATGTTTTAAAGCCAGGTAGTGTGATTCCTCTGATTTCCTTTATATATATATATTTGGCTATTTAGAGGCCCTTGCCCTTCCATATAAATTTAATAGTTAAGTTTTCTAATTCAGTAAAACATTCTGTGATAATTTTTATAGAGATTGCATTAAATCTGTAAATCAGTTTGGATAGGACAGACATCTTAATGATGTTTCATCTTCCTATCCGTGAACAGGGAATAGTCTACCATTTATTTGTCTTCTTTTTTTCCCTTTAACAGTGTTGTGATATTTTCTGCATAATAGTCATTTACATCTTTAGTTGAATATGTTCCGAGTTATTTGATTCTGTTAGTTGCCATTGTAATGGGATTTTTTCCTTGATTTCCTCCTGAAATTTCTCATTCTTGGTGTACAGAAATGCTACCAATTTTTTCACATTGACATTACAACCTGCCACTTTAATGAACTCATTTATAAGCTCTAAAACCTTCGTTGTAGATTTCTCAGGGTTTTCTATGTATAAGACTATGTCATCTGCAAATAGTGAAATTTTTATTTCTTTTTTCCAATTTGTATGCCTTTTATATCTTTTTCTTGCCAAAGAGCTTAAGCAAGTACTCCTAACACAATGTTAAATAAAGCTGTGAAAGTTGGTATCCTTGTCTTGTTCCTCATCTTAGAGTAAAATATTTTAGGATTTCAATATTGAATATGAAGTCAGCTGTGGGTTTTTCATATACACCCTTTATTATGTTGATGAAGTTT
>PVKH010008165.1:0-19677 GCA_004027955.1 Chaetophractus vellerosus | reverse complement strand
GACTTTCTCTTTTTTTCACTCTACTGGAAATCTGAGATGATGTAGGACCTGGAGCCTTTGCATGTCATACTTACGTATGATACTTGAGATGGAATCCAACCAGTAAATACAGAGCTGAGATATGGAGAGAAATGGAGAGTCCAGCCAAGACTGATGCCTGTCCTTCCTTCTTTTTTAAAGATTTATTTATTTTATTACATATCTCCCTTTCCCCCCCGCTGCAGTGACGCGCCGAGACTGGTCACTGCACAGGTGTGGCTATCCCTGCTTGTGGGCGGCTTCTGCTTCCATTCACGGCCGGCTCCGCTTCAGTTCGCGGGTGGCTGGCTGCGCTCCATTCGCGGGCGACCTGCCTTGCCTGTGGCGGCTTTTGCCCTGTCCGTGGCAGCTTTTTGCACTGCCCACGGTGGCTCTGGCTCTCCCATGGTGGCTTGCCATTCTCAAGGCGGTCTGCCCGCTAGGAGAGGTCCCCGGGAACCGAACCCGGGGCCTCCCATGTGGTATGCCGGCGCCCTATCCACTGGGCTATCGAGCCGGCGCCTGTCCTTCCCTTCTAATTTGCAGATTATTTCAGTAAAAAAATACCTTTTAGCTTAATCCAATTTGAGTCAAGTATTCAGCCATTTGGGACCAAAAAAATCTTATCTAATTAAATAGAATATATGCACCATGAAGGATGCTGGTTTTATATTTTGGTCATTCATGTATCACAAATGGCAAGAACAGCTTCTGATACATAATAGATACTCAATTGCTATTTTTGGAATGAATGAAATTTTAAGGGCATTGATTTTATACAAAAGAAATGTGATTTTATAGTCTTTAAAATCACTGTAAGTCATACAGGTTTATTAATTTTCAGTCATTTATAAATTGGCTTTTTAAATTAAAAGATAGCCCTTGCCTGGTTTAATGGCTTTTTTCCCTTTTATCTTTCTAGCTTTTATGAACCCAAGTTTCCATGTGAACAGCATGATTTGAATCAAAATTTGAATGAAAATTCATTGATTACCAATTAAAATTATTTGTACCATGACATTGTTCAGTATATTTACACTAATTAATTACATTTTCATCTCATTATGTTAAATAACGTTTAATATCTTCCTAAATATCTTGGGGTTGCATTATGTTCTGCAGCTTTAGATTATTAATAGATGTATTTAGCCCCATAGTCTTTCATCCACTGACAGTCCAACAATGGCTTTTCCACTTATTTCTTCATGCCATTGTAATCAGTGACACAGAAATGACTTAATCAAGCATAGAAGAATCTCAACACATATTTTCATTCTATTCTCTTCCTCTTCACTTTCTTGAAGCAATGGAAATAAGTGATTATTATCTCTTATTTCTAAATTGCATTTGAATCAAAATATTTAAGTCTTGCATGATCTTCAATTATATTCTATACTTCTTATGTCTCCATTTACTGTTTTATCATAAGGATTTCTCCACTGTTATTTTATCTGATATATTTAAATTACAATAAAAATTAGTGAGAAGCAGGGAGATATTCCACAAGCAGTGTAACTTCCTATGTTTCAAAATACAAAGAACTTCCACATTAATGACCTTATTTTTAAAAATATTTATATCACATCTGTGAGCTATATAATGAGGGAATTTACATCAAGGGTTGGTTTGAATGATCTTTAAGGTCTATTTTTTAAAGTCTAATTTCCTCTCTCTCTCTCTCTCTCTCTTTCTCTCTCTCTCAATTGAGGGATAATTTTAAACTTACAAAAGAGTTGCAAAAATAGTATAAGCGTATTCCATATACCTTTCAGCCAGCTTCTTCTTACATCTAATAAACATCTAATAAAACCATGGAAAAATGACCAAAACTAAGAAATTAACTTAGGTATAATGCTATTTTAACTAAACTAGAGAATTTATTCAGATTTCACCAGTTTTCCCACTAATGTCCTTTTTCTGTTCTACTAGCCCACAGTACGTTTAGTTGTCATGTCTTAGTCTCTTCTATTCTGAGTTCCTCAGCCTTTCCTTGTCTTTAGTGACCTTAACATTTTGAAGAACACTTGTCAGTTACTTACCTTATGATTTCTCAGCTTATATTGAGTTGACACATTATTGGGAAGGATTCCAAGGTTATATGAGCTCAGTGCTTGACATCAGCAAGTACACGATTTCAGTAGACATCAGTGGTGATGGTAAGAGAATCACTTGGCACTTAGTTAGTGTCTATCAGCATTCTCCGCTGTAAAGTTATTCTTTCCCCCTTTGTGGCTGCTGAATATTTAGGGGGAGATGCTTTGAGCTTATGGAAACATCATTTCTGCTTAAATTTTGTGCTTCAACAATTGAAAATTCTCCTGTAAATATAGATAGCCTCTTTTTTAAAAAAGATATTTAGATTACATAAATGTTACATAAAAAATACAGGGGATTGCCATATGCCCTGCTCCCCACATTTATGCAAATTACCAACATCCTTCATTGCAATTGATGAGCACATTTTAGAGCATTGCCGTTAAGCGTGGATTCATTAGAGGAAGAGGCGAGCTCTGTGCCCTATATGATTTATCCCCTTGTGCTAGCTCACTGGTGGTATAATAAAGGTAAACTCGGAATAAATTCCATGCTACCTACACACATTGAGTGGCCATCAAGTACACAAATAATCATCAAAACTGAACCTGTAAGCTTAATAAAATCCTCTCCCTCTCCATTTAAGCACTTGGGGAAGTAGCAGTGTCTAATGGCAGGAAGTGTTGGTCAGACAAGGTGCAGAGTGCTCGTTACATAGAGCCAGCAGGGTTCTAGATCTAGAGGACCACTGAAGGAGCATTAGGCTGCTGGGTTGCAAGTCACTTGACACTCTTTTAATGCAAGCAGAGAAACACCTGTATAACCTTTCTAAAACTCACACATTTATTATTCCGCATTTCGTCAATGCAAACAATTTCTAACTTCTTAATGCTAATTAAAGCTCTCTGGATAAGACTTAGATAGACTATTTGAAGTTGTTAGTGTTACCTCCAGAGAGGCTTTCAAATGTTAACTAACCACACCTGGAGCATGGATTCCTGATTAGAGTTTTTCAAACTTTAACCTCCCTTGGTGTGTGGATTAAATGCACGTGTATATCCCATCACACTGTTTATACTGAGGTATTTGAAAGTAACTTATAAATATTATAGCCATCTCTAATTAGAATCTAACTCCACACTCTCCCATTCATCCCAACTATGTCTGCAGTTTCCATCTTCTTTCTCTTACACTTAAGGTCTACATTATGTCACTTTTCTGTAGCCAACAACATTGGCACCATAGTTGTACAGACTACCAATTAAATTTAAAATATTATTATAAAACCGTTAAGTTTCTGAAGCAGGTGACTTTTCTGCTCTACATCAGTCAATGCCTATATACTAAAAAATGCAACTTAAAATGCTATTTTTATTTATCAGTTTTCATTCATCCATGGTCATTCTTGACTACCGCCACTTCTACTCTAATTCTCATCCTACTTTTTATTGGTAATAACGATTGTCAATTAGTCTAGAGTGATGCCATTTAAATATATTTCTTTTCTCTCCATTCCTGTCATTATCCTGTGTATCCGAGCCTCTGTCCACCTCCTACAATCAAACTGGCTACCACATAAGACAGGCTCTGCTGGTCCACTCCCCATCAGATTTCCCACCGCAATATTCTGTGGTGTCCCCTCTCCTCTCAAGCACCTCCTACCCTACAGAGAAAAGGCAAGCTCACTAAAACAGACTCTGTCAGATCCCTTCTCTGCCATTTTGCTTCATCCAATGTATCCTCCCCTTTTCTTTCCCTTGCCCTCTTTCCACTGAATATCCTCCTTCTTTGTGCATGGGTCCCTTTCACTCAATACATGAACATATTATAGACTCTCTTCTCCTATAAATAATTTTCTTACTGTATACTTTCTCTCTCAAGTCATTCTTTTCTTTTTGTACCTAATAGTCACTTTCCCTGAATTTCCATAATCTTTTCTGAACCATTTGCTTTTTACAAATAATTCTCTCATGCTTCCGTTAGTTTGCATATAACTTTCATTGTGCCAGAACTTACCTCTGCCCTCCAGACTCACTTCTCCCAACCAAGAAGCCTCAGCACAAGTGTCTTTGTCCTTGTTAGATTTTCTCTGTTTCCACATGCAGAGCTGGATATTTCTATAGCACCTTGTGAACATCTGATTGTATCTCTTAGCTGCTAGAATTGAAATTTTTTATTTCCATTATTTACCACCCCCAATACCCTTGCCTTTTCATCTCTGCAAGATGCCTGCCACATACAGTAAAGGAACCCCCAGAAAGAATTCACAAAATGTGGGTAAATAAATAAATAAATCTGTATCTGAGTTGCCTTCCACAAACAAGGATGACCCATGTGCCACCCTGATGTTGTACCATCTTAGCTGTATAGCCAGTTTAGCACCAGTTAGAGAGTGAAAAATACTCCAGGCTAATTAATAAACAATTACTTACAAGGTAGCTAGCTACTAAATGTCCAGCACTACAGATATATGAAGATGGAATTTTTTAAAATGCAAGAACAAACTATAAACTCTTTGACAGAAATGTATTTCCTATATTATTTTTCTGGTTCTTCATATGCCCCCAAATGCCACAATTAATATACATTAAATGGAAAACAATTTTTCATTAATAGGCACTTACCTTTCGTCAGGCAAAGTATCAAAGTGTGGGGAAATCACTCAGAATTATATTTTAAAGAAAAAAATATTCTGTTAAGTTGTACTACTTAGAAGAGCCTGCTGTAAACACCAGAGGACTTCATATCCTTGAGCAAGAGCCATCCCATGCACACACCTGGGCAAACACTCCAGGCAGGGTCCGTTAACTTGGGACAGTATGAGCATTAGAAAAATTTGTTGCCAATTACTTAGCTCTCATTGTGGAATGAGACTTAAAATGTTTAAATATATAGCTACTTTGTGCATAAACATATGCTATAAAAAATGCTAAGCTCATGTGCTTAAGATCTCGACCTGCAATTCTTCCTCAATGAGCTTGTGATGGCATGGAAAGAATGTAACAAGAAGAATGATTTTCTCTGGCCCAAGCCAAGTTCCTGTTGCTCTTGGTTGTTTCCCCATATTCCCCAATTCCCAAACAGCCTCAAATATCTAATCTCCCTAGTTCCTACCACCCTATTGAAGGCTGAGATAACATTTCTCTAATTAACTTTATTATGTTCCAATACTCCATGGTCTCTTCATCTGCAGATGCTCTGGGTTCACAAGAGGAACACTCCAAGGTTTTGCAAAATTCTACCTACTGACTTGACTTTCTAATCCCGAGTTCCTGTGTTTATCATTTACTTTGCTCTGTAGGACCTTCTAATCTGAGCATCCTTTGTCTACCCATTGGCATCTATTGTCAACTTTCTCAGTGGAGGTGATTTCCCTGCTTACTACATATTTTGATGTCACTCTCTGTTGTATTCCCAGACACAAATTGTTCTCTAGAGTACATAAAAAAGGTCACTGTAAATTGAAGTATTGCATGCAAAATGTGGAGCATTTCTGACTCTGGCAATATCCACATCACTTATAACACAATTTACAAATCACATATAACAATGTCTAGTGGATCAAGATTATTCCATTCTAAAGCGTTCAAATTCCATACTCAATGTCATTTTTTAAATTTCTGATAGAATTTAACCATAATTAGATCTCTGCTTTTTAGAGCGGTTCAATTCAATTAAATCTCCTATTGTGGGTGTCTTGACGCTGGTGAGGAACACTGCCAGGCAGAAGCAGCCCAGGGCCCAAACTGCTGGCATGCTCCTGGCCCCCGAATAAGGAGCCTGCATGCGTTAGATGGCAAAACTGAGAACCGTGGTCAGGCAAAGAACTTGGCCGGGTCCTCCTTGGCAGAATCAAGATTGGTACCCAGGTGTGTCTAACCCAGAATGTGTTTTTCAGCAGTCTGTTAATGCCTCAAGTAACCAGTCCAGGAAAGGTGTAAGGTAAGTGCACAATTAAAATGATGAGTGAAAACAGGCCTCGAAAGTGAGGGAGAGGGCGCTGAGAACACCAGAAGAATTTTCTTGGAAGAACTGGAATTGTCTGGGCCTTTAGCCACAGTTAGAGTTTCATGAGCTCCAAAATGGATGGGATGCAGGACACAAAATTTCAGCCATGGAGAAAAGCAGAAGCAAATGTGCCTCAAATGTGGAAAACTTCAGCTATAAAATATAACTCACTTGTGGTGAGGCACAAGGCATGGCATACTCCTTGGAACGTAACCTACGCTCCACTGGGTTTAGTGTGCTGTAATTGAGAAGCTCATCCTGAGTCTGTGGGATTTCAGAATCCCATTTTTTCTCACTTATTGAGCTTCTATTAGTATCATGCATGAGACTAGATGCTGATATATATAATATATGTTACATATAATATGCATTATTATTGATTTCCCAACAGTCTTCAAGATAATCAAAAATTTCTTCAGGGACAAACTTAGATACAGAGGCATCTATTATATTATATTGTGCTATCAATTATATCAGCTTTTGGATTTAGGTAGATGACTCTATATCATTATAACAGCACAGGGATTTTGAAGCTGAGCCCCACCCCATACAGGTGTAAGGCTTTACCCATTGTGCATTACATTTCTGATATTTAATTTATTCTTCATGATAAAACGGAACAAAAAATTCCTCTGAGGTTTTGGGGAACACTGAATTATAGCATATGCATGAGGGACCTAGCACAGCATTGGCACTGCTCCACCATTGCTAGTTCCTTTCTCTCTCTGAGGGTGTGCTAAATGTGATGGTACAAACCAAAGGTGTAGTATTCAGAAAGCAAAAAAGTTCAATGTAGGCTGGAGTGTTGGATAAAACATTATAGAATTATGATTAGATTTCATGAAATTTTTATTAGATTTTGAAGGACCGATGGGATTCTCATAGACAAAGATCAAGACTGAGTGTGTATGTGCATGTGTGTGTGTGTTTGTGTGTATGGCAGAGCACTGGACACATTCACATGATATGGCAGCACCATGAGAGCATTACCTCTCCAAGAAGGGGATGGAGTCAGGTGCAAAGATTGATGATCGAAGTACACTATGTGATAAAAATGAAAAGTTGAATTGAAAGTTGCTTCTGAGTAAAGAAGTCTCTGAGAAGGATGTTACCTCTTTCACTATTTACTTCAAGCATTCTCACACAGAAGTTGTCTATTCTGAAAACTTAAATGGTGACTCAGTTTTGCCCTCGCTTCAGTAAGGGTAACCCCACTGCCATGAAAAATTGCTCAACTGTAGAGAGATCTGCTTTCGCCTCTTCTGGTGGCTACTCCTTTCTCTTGCTCTGATGACTGTGCACTGGATTAAATAGAATGGATTTTATGAGTATAAAAACCAACCCACAATTTATGAAGATCCATGATAGACATTGTTCTATTTACTCCCACATCAGTATATCACTTAGCTACCTCAGGAACAGAATAGTTAAATATGCAGTTGCTTCCAACAAAAGCATTTTTAAATTAAAAGATTTTCAACCAGATGTGCTAAGCTTTTGCATAAGATAAATTTTATTCCCTCAGTCTTTCCCTGAACATTAGAAATGTCGCCACCTTTGAAAAGGTCACACTGGCTTTAAATTAGTCAAAAATGAAAAAAAAATTACTCTGGAGTGTAGCTTTTAAACTGTATTTGTATCCTAGAAATTTAAAACACTTGTAAAAGATAATATAATTTGATAGGCTAAGTGTTTTTCTCTATTTTCATGCTCACATAATGAAAAAGAAAATTAATTGCAAATATTTCCAAGTCTCCAGTATATTTGACCTGTATATGCCTTTAACTTCTTTAAATGGTCATACACTAAGCTATTAGTATCATAGGAATGCAGTTTCAAATCTGTTCTCATAGACTCAGTTAAGTTAGCACAAACTATTTTCATTTGCATTAGAACTACCAACATGCTTCCTAATAATACATCTGTTAATAGGTTTTCTTCATTTACTGGCTTTAGCCCAAGTCCATTGTTACATTTATTCATATGTCATACACTGTAGAGTATTGCTTGTTTGTTTGTTTATTTGTTTAATGCTTAGTCTCTTCCCTGAAAAACACACTACAGTCCTGGAAATAAAAGGTATTTTTTAATGAATCAGAACTTAGTATAAATCATATACACTTTCTTTTTCTTTATTAATTATGGTGATTTAATGAAAAATTCAAGGGTTTGGATTCTCTGCACATGCATTTTTATTCCTATATCTTCATTTTAACATTAGAAACTAGTAATTTTTATCTAAAGATTATAATTGCTTTTCTTCTCTGTGTTCTAAAGGAGGAATTTTTAAAAGGGAAGTCACATCTGATTAAAATACAAACCAGCCAGCTCACAATGAACAATGCTTTTCTAAATCTACTCATTATTATATATAAACAATCATATTCTTATTCTGGTGACTGTAGATTAAACGAAGGGCTTCATTATCTTTTTTTTTTTTTAACACATTAAAAAAACACATTTCTTTTTCCAGGACCTATAGTGCCTGTAGCACCTTTCGAAATGCGGATATGACACAATTTCTTTGAAAGGGCTCTTCCTAATCTTCCTGTTAGAAAATATCAAAAACAACTTAACTTATTCTAAAATGTGCACATTGTCTGCTATCTCAAGGAAAAAAGCTTTTCCTACAATGGGCAGAAAGAAAAAGATGTTTTCATTTCCCTAGTCCTATTGTTCTCCATTAGGACTCTAACATATGCTAAGGATACTGGAAGGCTGCATCTCAGTTCTGCGTTGCACATACAAAAGGGATAGCATAAGATGGACCACTTGTCTGCTCCTGCTGACTTAGGACACTAGAATCTCAAATTCAATGGTCAAGTCGTTTCCTCTTAGTTCAGTTACATATAAATGACAATCCTGCAGGTGTTCTGTGAACTTGACCAAATGACTAAATCTATGAACCCATGAACTAATGAAAACCACATAATATTTGCAATTCACTATTACAAATGAGGAACCTATCACTGATACAGAGCAGATCCTGATACATCTCTAGTTCCTTATCTCTAAGGAACATCCTTAACTATGTGGCTGGGAGAATAGTCTTGGTGAGCATCATGGGTTGAATTGTGTACGGCCCTCCCAAATTAAAAAAAAAGGTGTTGTTGAAATCCTAATCCCCAGTGTCTCAGATTGTGACCTTATTTGGAAATAAGGTGGTTACAGATGGAATTAGGCAGGTTAAAATGAGTTTATACCGGAGTAGAACAGGCCCATAATCCAATATGCTGTGCCCTTACAAGAAAGGGGAAGGAGATATGGGCAGACAGAGGGTAGAATGCCATGTGACTGTGGAGGCACAGAATGCCAGGGACTGCTGACAGGCCACCACCAGAAGCCATGAAGGAGGCCTAGGACAGACTCTTCTCTCCAGATTTCAGAAGGAGCTAACAAAACTAGAATTTCTTGTTTTAAGCCACCCAGGTTTTTTCTAGGGAACTGAGACAGTGAGAGTCACATTTAACTCTTACCCAGGTCATCTGAGATACAGTAAGATATAAATTTCTTTTTCCAGGGCCTATAGAGCTAGGCATTGGTCTTTGTTCATGCTCTCACTCTGGAGTAGAGTCTTTACTTTTACTTGTTAACCCAGGCTCTACATGTAACACCAATGCTGGTGCCCTCTCCCTGAGCATGCTGAGCCATGCTCCATTCCAGGATATCAACTGTTTTGGGTTCGGCTCAATGCAATGCTTTCTTTCTCTGGTGGCTTCATTCTTTCTATATAGGAAGGATTTTAATGAATACGGAAAATGGATCTCAGGTCTGTAGGGCTATGACACTTCCTGGGAAACCCCATTAAACATCCCTTCAGGAGGCATGAGCAAGGGAGATCAGGACTGTTTCTTCATTATACAAGATGAACTACTCTTTGTCATGTACATAATAAACTAATATTTAATCTCATGCTGTCTAGTGAAAAAAGTACAATGGAAAATAAGAAAAGCATCAAAATGAAAAATAATTCCAAAGAAATAGGTAACTGTAATTTGCATTTTAATATGTAACTGTGCGATCTTTTATAGCAAAATTTCAAAATGCACATAGTTTGCCATTGCAATAAATCCTCTATTGCTGAATTAAAGTTTTCCCGAATATTTCCAAAATTATAAGGAGTCATTTATTGGCTATATGTCTTAGATTCCTGGAACTGCTGTAACAAAATACCATAAACTGAGTGGCTTAATGCAACATAAATTTATGGTCTCAGAGTTCTGGATGTTAGAAGGTGTCACCAGGGCCACGCTTCCTCTGAAGTCTATAGGGTTCTGGTGGTGGCTTGCTGGCAATCCACTGGCATGGCATAACTCAAGCTGTGCCATCATCAACTTGGCTGTCTTCTCTATCTGTCTCCAACTGACCGTGTCCTAATTCCCTTCCTTTGCAAGAACACCAATCATGTGAGACTAGAACTCACCCTCATCTAGTTTGACCTTATCTTAATTAAGAACAACTATAAAGATTCTATTTCCAAATAGGATCACATTCAGGGGAGCAGGGGAGAGAAATTGAGTGAATCTTTTTGGAGGAACACAATTCAGTCTCTAACATTAATGTTTTACATATATAGGAATATGTCCCTAGTAAATATTTCAAAGCACCAGATCAATTTGTTCTAATTTGAATATATGTTTTAAGTTTGAGGAACAAAAAGCAAAAATGTTGAAATCATCTTCACAATGTTTTAGAAATATTTTATGTCAAAATGGTTATAGGTTCATAGGAAGTTGCAAAAATAAACTATATGAAATCTGACCACATTTCCCCAATGGCCATTTAGTTTTAGTACAATATCAAAATAAAGAAATTGACCTTTGTACAGTGTTTATATGGTTCAATACCATTTTATCACACATGTATATTTGTGTAACCATCACTGCAATCAAGATACAGGATTATTGTATCACCACAAAATTTTCCTTTGTGCTACCACTTGATAGTCATACCCTCTCTCCTCTCTTTCCACCATTCCTAATGCCTGGAAATCATTAATCTGTTTCACATATGTATAATTTTGCCATTTTGAGAGTGTTAAATAAATGGAATAGTACAGTATGTGACCTTCTCAGATTGACATTTTTTACACAGTAAAATGCCCTTCAGATATATCAATGGTATTGTATATATCAATCATTTAGGACTTTTTTTTTGGTTGAATAGGATTTCATTTTGATCTATCTTTAGTGTTTTGGGGTATATCTCTTTGTGTAGAATTGCTAGTGTTTGCTTTTGATATTACATTATACATGCATAACTTATCACAGTCTACTGATGTTGATATTCTGCCTGTTCAAGTATAAAAATGGTATATCCCTTTAAGTCCTTTTAATCTGTTTATACCATAATCTTCTTATATATTTCAACTTCATACATTGAGAACCACATCATAGAGTGTTATAATTTTTGCCTCAACTATTAAGCATAATTTAGAAAACCCAAGAGAAGAAGGAAAATCTATTGTATTTACTCATAATTTTACACATCCCATTATTTCTTCCTTTCTTATGTTCCAATTTTCCTCCTTTTAATATTTTATTTGTGTTTCAAGAATTTATTTAGTCATTCTTTTAGGGTATGTCTGCTGGCAACAAATTCTCCTAGTGAATATCTTAATTTTACCTTCTTTTCTGAAGAATATTTTTACTGTATATAAAATTCTGGGTTTACAGTTCTATTCCTTCCAATCACTTGAACGCTATTGTGCTGCCCCTTTTTCCTTTCATGGTTTCTGAAGAGAAATCTACTGACATTTGGAATTTTTTTCCACTATAGGTAAGGTGTCATTTTTCTTTCACTACTTTCAAGATTTTTTCTTTGTCATTAGTTTTCATTAGTTTAGCTGTGATAGGTCTTGGAATTGATATCTTTAGGTTTATCCTGTTTGGGGTTCACTCAACATCTTAAATCTATAGATTTATCACTTTTGACTCCTTCGAGAAATTATCAGCCATTATTCATTTGAATACTTTTTCAGCTCCACCCTCATTCTCTTATCCTTCTGGGATTTGGATAGCATAATGTAAGATCTTTGTCATAGTCCCACAAATTCCTGAGATGTTTCTTTTTCTTCATATTTTAAAAGATTGCTTTCTCTTTGTGTGATGGCTTTTAACTATGTACCCCAGAAAAACATATCCTTAAGCTTAAAACAAGTGATATAACCCTTGAAAATAGGATCTTTTGATGAGATTACTTCAGTTAAGGTGTGGTCCAGTAGGTTCAGGATGGGTCTTAGTATTACTGAGGACTGTATAGGGAAGGCCACAGAGAGAGAAAAAGCCTTAGGAAGCAGCCAGAAGCTGAAAGTCAAAGGAACCCAGAAGAGAAAGGAGAAGCCAGGATAGGCTGGCATGTGTGCTGCTATGTGACAGAAAAGCCAAGGACCAGAGATTGCCAGCTGCCAGTCCCAGAATGACACACTCTTCTAGGGAAAAGCATTGCCCTGATGACACCTTGGTTTGGACTCCTCCTAACCTCAAAACTGTGAGTCAATAAATTCCTATTGTTTAAGCCAACCCATTGCATGGTACTTGTTTTGGGAATGAGGAAATCAAAGCACTGTTCTGCAGATTTGGTAATTTCTGCCATTATGTCTTCAAGTTCATGGATTATTTCCTCTACTGCTGAGCCGCTAAACACATACAATTGAGTTTTTTTTTTTAACTAAACTGATTGTGTTTTTCATTTCTGCTATTTCCATTTGCTTTGTCTTTATATCTTCTCTTCATTGTTGAGACTTTCTATTTTTTTCACTTTTTTCTAAGTGTGTTTATAGTTGTTCATTGAATCATTTTTTAATGGCCACTTTAATTTTTTTAAATCAGGTAATCCCAATGTCTATGTCATCTCAGGGTTGGTATCTGTTGATGTCTTTTTCCATTCAAATTAAAATTTCCCTGGTGATTGGTATAATAAATGGCTTTTGAGTGTTTCCTGGATATTTTGGGTATTCTGTTATAAAACTCTAGATCTTATTTAAGTCTTCTGTTTAGCAATCCTCTTCTGACATATTGCTGAGCTGGGCATAAGTAGTCACCACCTCATCACTCTCAGGGGATGATGGAAGGCCAGGCTGCCAACAGATTTCCCTTGACATCATAAGTGTCGGCTCCTCATTATTGTTTTGTGTGGGTGGGAGTTTGGGCTTCCCAATAGGCCTTGGCTACAGCATCCTGGATGAGAGGGAAGGGACATCTCCTTATTTCTTCCTATGTGGCCTCCACTGGCATTGCAGAGGACAGGACCATCATCATCTCTGGAATGTGGTGAAAGTCCTGCCTTCCCTCTGGGCCTTATCAGACACCATGAACACAAGGAGGGTGGGGTGCCTCATTACCACTGGGTAAAGGTAGAAGACTCGGCTCCTCACTTGTTTTTTATTAAGGCTACTTTTAGTGGAACAGAAAGTTTGTTACTGCCAGGACAGACAGACATCCAAGCTGCCCATTCTGCCTTCAGAAGGATATCATGTCACAGTCAGCTGAGGGGAGAAATTTAAGCTCCATACTAGGCTTCTTCCAATGGGGAAGATGGAGTGCAGTTTTTTCAACAATGTTTAGTGGTAGCAGACTGGTTATTGTCTAATGTTTCTATCTTGCTAGGATGCCCCTTTCCTAGTTGTTTGTCTAGAAAGTTGGCTTTTCTTGAGGTGTTTTATGAGTGTGGTCCCTTTGGGTTGTTTTTTTTTTTTCCCCATTTATTTTTGGTTGGCGGTAGGGTAGCCCTATATCACAAAGGAGATCAGATAAAGAAAAATGAAACAATTAACCAGAATCCTCCAACTTCATAGGCTGAGCTGACAAGCAAGTTTCTGCACTGGCCCAGTGAGCTGTCTGGCCCAGGAAGGAAGCAGCATCTCTGCCTATACGACTCAGTCAGGCGCTGGTCCTGGACCTACTCACACAAGTGTGGTAGACCAACTGGAGAAGCATGCTGTAGGTGAGAAGCAGCAGGTGTGCTGCAGAAGCAGGTCAAAGCTGGGGTGGGATTCCGGCCCAATGGCAGGGATGGAGGTGGTGATGGTAGCTGCTGCTGCTGTGTGGACAGATGGTATGAAAAGAAAGAGAATTCCATCAAGACATGCAGGAAGCCCTGACAAGGTGGATATCAGAGAGGAGAAGGAAAGGAGGTGGAGAAATGCAGGACACTAGAGAAATGAGAGAGTGCAAAGTTTGGTGGGCCAGGTGGAACAGAAACAGGAAGAGAGAAAAAAGCAGGCTGATTTCAGTGATATGGTGAGTCTTCTCCGCCTTGAGAGGGGTTCTTGGAGGGCCAGGCCTTTCCAGTATCCAGTTCAGGATATATGAAACACAAACAATGCGGAAGGCACTCATCACTGTACTGTTCCTTAGGTCCCAAGTTTCCTGGCTGGATTGCCTCTTCTACTCACCTTTTAGAGTCTTGTTTGTGAGTTTATGCTACTAAAGGAGTATATTCATTTCCTAAAGAATGCTGTACCCAATTCTACAAAATTTGTGGTTGAAAACAACAGAAATTTATTTTCTCTAAATGCTGAAGGCTAGGAGTATTTATTCAAGGTA
Organism: Chaetophractus vellerosus; assembly: GCA_004027955.1. NCBI lineage: Eukaryota > Metazoa > Chordata > Mammalia > Cingulata > Chlamyphoridae > Chaetophractus > Chaetophractus vellerosus. The sequence continues at coordinate 5,071 of PVKH010008165.1, read as the reverse complement.
TGTGCAGAGCACAGTTCCTCTGAAGGCTCTGTGGGCAATCGTTCCTTGCCACTTCCAGCTTCCTGTGGGTCCAGGTTTTCATTAGTTTGCAACTGCATAATTCCAATGTCTGCCTCCCTCTTCGTATGGTCTTTTCCTCTGTGTGTCTCTTTTGAGGACACTGGTCATTGGATTTAGAGTCCACCTGAGTAATTCTGGATAATCTCAACTCATGACACTTAACCAAATTAAATCTTCCAAATAAGATCATTTCACAGGTGCCAGTAGATGTACCTTTCTGGAGGTCGCCATTCAACCCACTACAAAGTAAAGTATTTACACTCCAATGTCAGAATAAGCACAGCCTCATAAATTTTTTCAACTATTACATCTTTGTAAGCCTACATTAAATTTTCCCATACAATGACCTAGACTGATCCTTCTAAAATTCAAATCAGATCATGTTATTCCTCTCTCAAAAGCATCAATGGCTTCTCATTTCATCTAGAGTAAAGTCCAAAGCCTTTCTCATAGGTTACATGATCTAAAACTTATCATTTTCCTTTCTAGCACTCCAAGCCTTCTTACTTCTCATAGAACTAACTGTCCCTGACATGGAACTCAATTATTTCCTTTTCTGTCTTCTCCAGCTGCAATGTCTGTTCATTAAAAGCATGGTATATCTGACACAGAGTAGGTGCTTAAAAAATATCTGTTGAATGAATGAATGGTGCTAAATTCATGTCCCAGAAATGTTCTATGAATTTATATTACCGTTTGTGAATCACGCTGGTCATTCTCCTAAATTACTCTACCATTATCATGGGTTCTCTGTTTCATTGTCATCAATATGTTGGATGAAGGTATTATCAAGTAAGTTTAATATGTATTTATTTGACCACTAGCGATGATGAACTTTAATATATTGGTGGGAAGTTGTTTGTTTTTCTTCAATAAATTATTTCCTCACAATATTGATGACTTCTCTCTTTGAATATTTTTCATAGTTTGAAAGTACTTCATATATTAAAGGCATTTAGTTATCAGTTATGTATTTTTGCATTTTTAAAAATTTGTCATGTACACTTTAGTTTGAGTGGATAGTTTGCCACATAAAAATATTTTCACGTAGTTTAATCTAAATATTTTCCTTTATAAATCCCCCATCTGTTCACTTCATTTCTGAAAATATTTACTCAATTATATCTTAGGAATATAGATATTTTTCTCCCCCAATATTTCATAGCTATGCTTTCACAAAAGGAATAAAAGAATAATTTTAAGTCTAGAAATTTAAGTGGTTTTTTTGTTCCTTCTCAACTTCCTTCTAGGAACAGTGATATTCCTATTTAGCAATTACCCAGATCTGTTGTAGAAAGTAAAGGAGACAGTCAAGGAAATGTAGAGCTCAAGAAAGAAAAATTTACAACTTGTGGGAAACAATTTTCTTTAATGCATTTATAAGGTCAAAACTTACTCCTGCTTTTCTTTTAGAACCGTAAGACTGACATAATTAGTGAGAATTCTAATAATAGGAGAGTCATGAGAAAGAGTAGCAGCAAACATACAAGAATAATATCAATTATAAGTTGATAATTCAACAATATATTTGTGAGATTCCATCCATTAAACCAATGAAGAACAAAATGGCCTGTATGTCTATGGCTCATTTTTAGGTATGTATAGGTTTATGTTTATTTAAGCTTAAGAGCATTTTCACAGTTATGCATGTTATTCTCATCACCATTTATAAGGGAGCTGAGGGTTTGGAAGGTTAAGGAACCATGGTCTATGGAAAGAGCAGAGGCTTTCAGAGGGTATGTGTATTCATGGGGCATTGTCACAGTGGGTGGTGATTCACACAATAACCCTAAGAATATCAAATTCCCATCCTCTGGAGCTCTGCCACATTCTCTTATGGGACAGCAAGAATCCCCTGAATACAGGGGCAGTGACTAGTGAAGAAGGATGGACCATTGACAGGCCCCTGATATTGATGACTGCATTTATGAACCATTACTTTTGAAATTGAAACTTAGCCTAGTATTATAGGGTGCCTAAGAGTTATCTCCTGGAAGCCTCCCTGTTGCCTTTCTCTAAGCCAAACTCAACATATAAATGCATTACCTTCCCCCCAGTGTGGGACATGACTCCCGGGGATGAGCCTCCCTGGCACTGAGGGATCACTACGAAGCACCAAATAGCAATATAATCAGAAAATGACCTTGACCAAAGGGGAGAAGGGTAAAGACAAATGAGTATATATCGCTAAGAGACTTCAAAGTGAGTCAGGGGCTCATTCCAGAGGTTATGCTTATGCATGTCTCAGCAGGATCTCATTGACTGCCACGGTAAATATTGTCTCAAATAGTGGGGCCCCTGAGGGCTCTGGAGACATCCAGATACTACAGGCAGGGAAGACAACTCAAGAGTTTGGCGCCCTGTGAGTGGGCCCTCTGTTTGGAATTTATGCTCCCTAGTGTGACAGACTTGGACTCAGTTGTGTTTTCCCTACACAGGGCTCTTCTGCCCTTCTATTTGAAGCTATAGTTAGTACTAGAGTTGATAGGTGTATGTCCAAGAGACTTAAATCTTTGGGCTGTCCATGTACCAATTGGGTCCTGAATCTCAACAAAGTTGCAACACCTACACCCCAGTTCATTGGACTCACACTGGACAAATAACAAGAGATGATGATGGACAATGACCATCTCAAGGAACAGAGAGAATCTGCAACTGCAAGCAAGATAGTCCCATCCATCTGCCCCATGGGATCTGATCCCTCTCTCAATTAGAGGCAGAGTGGGCATCACCATCCCAGAATCCTCAGGTTTGGGGAATGAATGATGGACTAGAGTAGTCTTACTGTTATTCACTATAGACTTATTGTGATTCAAAAATGGAAGAACTTTTATCATTGATGTGGAAGCAGTGGCCACTGGAGATTGTGAGGGGAGGGAGAAGGAAAAATAGGTGTAATTTGGGGGCATTTTCGGGACTTGGGAATTGTCCTGAATAACATTGCAATGACAGATACAGGCCATTATATATCTTGTCATAACTTACAAAAATGTGTGGGAGAGAGTGTAAACTACAATGTAAACTATAATCCACGCTTATTGGCAATGCTTCAAAATGTGTTCATCAATGGTAACAAATTTACCACACTAATGAAGGATGTTGTTAATGTGGGAAAATGTGGGATGGGGAGGGCTTAGAGCATATGGGAACCACCTACATTTTAAATGTAATACTTATGCAATCTAAGTATTTTTTTTTAAAGTTAAAAATATATATTTAAAAAATCCCAGCTCCAGTACCATTATGTGTATGCTTAAAGGCAAACAACTCACACTGCGTCTCAGTTCCTTCACTATAAAAATGAGGGTGCCAGTAATAAATAGCTTGTAGGCATTTTTTGTATTGTGCTTGAGCACAATGACTACATTTGTATGTATTATATACTTGTATACTTGTGTATATTTATATATGAAACACAGGGGTAGAACTGTAGGGAGGAGACAAGCATAAAGATGATGGACTCACAAGCAAAATGATCTCATAGTGTTGGGAAAAGAGTCAGAAACTTGCTGGGATCTGGTTATGAAACCATTGACTGCAAATGCCCTCTGATACCAAAGGTCAGAGTTACAATAGGAAAATTGTTTGTTCTTCCCTATGTGATAGAATGAAGCACACAGATCCAGTAAGAACAACATAGAATTTCTATTTTATAAGCAATATTTAGAAAGTCAGTAGCATATGCTAATGCTTAGTAATGGTTTGTTTTCTTACATTTAATCTGAAACCTGGAAAGAATAAAAATAAAAGGATGGAGAAAGAATAAAGATTTCTTTACTGATTTTAGGCATTGAATTTTTCACTTGCTTTTGAGGGGTTCATCAACACAGATACCATTCCAAAGCATACCACCCTCCAAGGGATATATAAACTGATATGTACTTTCTCTCCCACCCTTTATTCTTGTGACAGCATTTGTACAAGTGAAAATAAAAAATCTTGCTTTAAGTAAATAAGCTGGAACATTGGCAGATGATTTTATGTAAATACATAGACTCAGATCTTTCCTTGCATTATTTTAGAGAGCAAATTAGTCTTCCCAGGGTGTCTGAATCTTTCTTCCTAGACAATCTCACTCTTTGTACGAGAGCACCTAAAGCCATAACCATGTTCCACCCCTAACCTGATTGTGCAAAATCCACATTATTTCCTACATGTCAAGGTTTGAAGCCATGAGGAGGTTATGTAAACAGCTGATGAAAATGTGTATTTTAAGGTGCTTATTTAAGGTACCTTTATTAATGCACCTTACTGTGATGTGAGACATGTGGGTTAAACATTAAAGGAAGGGATAATATTTTCAAAAACATACTTTCAAAAATTCACATGTGGATTTAGGGCCCTGCCCTGAACAAGATAGCAGAATGAGACACTTCAGGGTTCCATCCCTCCATGGAAAAGCTTTGAACAATCAGCATTAATGGGCAGAAACATTCTTCTTAAAGCTCCTGAAAACAGTTAAAGAATTGCAATAAGAGGGCAAGAACTGAGTTAAAAAAAAAAAAAGGGCAGTTTAATGGTAAGCTCTTTTGGTACCCTGACTGGCTCCTCCTCTACCCTTAATCCAGTTCAGCATGGAGCTGGCCTGTGCTCCCAGTGTGAACTACTGATCCCCATTACAGAGGAAACAAAAAACCCTCGTGCACACACTGGGAGCATGCATGTCCGGCCCAATCAGTCTAGTGGTGGTGTGAGGGACTTTCTGTCCCAGAACTTGCCATGCATGTAGAAGGAAACTCACTGAGCTGACCTACAGAAATCTGTGAGAAAGCAATCAAGTTGTGCTGCCTGTGACTAAAAATTGCTGTCTGTAGGACAATGACTGGACTATGAAGAAAATGTTTCCTAGGGAAGAGAAGACATATTTATGTATGCGAACCACACATCCATGCCTAGGACAAGATGCCTGTGCAGAAAGGATCAGGGAAACCCCTGCCCCTTGGCCTTGAGCTATCCTCCAAACTTATTTTATGGATAAGCCCTGAAGGGGAGCACTTGCACAGGTTCATCT
>PVKH010008164.1:0-19684 GCA_004027955.1 Chaetophractus vellerosus | reverse complement strand
TGATCAACTGTCCCTGCAACCCCTTTCTGGATTGTAGCAGAATGATCCTCTGTTTGACATTCCTTGATGTTGCAATCTTGCTTCGACTCCTTGCCCTCTGGATACCATTTTCTGACTCCTGCAATAATTTCCTCTGGAAGATTTAAAAAATAAATTTCATTAACATAATTCCTGTTTTCGGGTCCTTTTGTGTGAAACCCAATCTTGGGTGATTCAACTGATTTTTTTCCCAAAAGTATCAGTTCAAGTAGAATTCCATGACTTCTGCTTGATACTACTGTTTTATTCCTTCTGAAAAATGTTTGGATGTCAAAAATGTTGTAAAAGCTGGGCTTCATTACCTGACTTTAATTCTTCTCCTCCTATTTCCTCTTGAATTCACTCCAGTCAAGATTCAAAACTATCATGACACTGTTTTTTTCAAAGTCAACACTAGAGTCCATGTTGCTTAAACCAATGGTCACTTCTCAGACTTCTCTTATTGACCTGTCATCAGCGTTTGACACTGTCAATCATTCACTTTCTTGAAATACATTCTACACGTTTTCCAGGACTTGTTTCTCCTCCAGGTAGGAGGACAGAACTCTGCTAGTTTTGTCCACATCTTGTTTTCTTGATCACTTTCAATGCCCTTGAGCGAAGCTCATGGTCTTCTCTAAATTCGCTGCTGTTATTAGTGCCTCTGAATGTTTGATAGTATGTAGTTTCATGGTTTGAATCACAAAGTTTAAGTTGGGCTCTTTCATGAATGCCACACTTACATTGCCAAATTCCCACTTAACACTTTCACTTCCATAATTAATTAATACCTCAAACTTAATTTGTCAAAATATGAAATTCTTGCATTCACTCATAAACCTGCTCCTCCTACAATCTACAACATCTCTTAAATAACAACTTCATTCTTCTTTGTGCTCAGTCTCAAAATCTTGGAGACTGAAACTTCTGTGTTTTCTCTCACAGTGCACATTCAATCTGTCTGGAAGTTCTTATGGCTCAACCATGGTAATGGATCTAGAACCTGATCAAGTCCTTCAAACTTCACTACTACCACCATGGTTCCATTCTCCATTGTTGGCCATCTGTTGTATTGGATAACAATCTTCTTCTTAACAAAACCGTTTTTCTCAAAACATAATTTAAAAATGTGTTAGGGCATGATTATTCAATACTCAGCACATTCAGAGTAAATAAATGCTTATAAGTACCTACATAATCTGGCCCTACAAGTGTCTGATTGCACCTCTGGACTCACTTTTCACCATTCCCTCTTACTCAATCTGCTTTAGTCACATGAATTTCCTGGGCTTTTGCCCTTCCGCTCACTGTATGTGGCTTTATTTTTTGCCTAGAGAGTCCTATGATATGCTTCTTCTCCTGTCATCAGTATTTTCCTCATATATAGCTTTTCAGTGATGTCTTCCTGGTAATTGATTTACAAATAATATTCCCTTTGTTCTTTTCAGCACTCCCCATCCAACATGTTGGTTTATATTTTTCATTACATGTTACCTTCTACATAGTACATGTGATTCTCTTTTATTTGTTTATCAACTGGCTGCCATACATGCTCACCATCCCCATTGGAAAGTAAGCTACACAGACGAAGCAATTTGTTTCGTTTGTTTTTTATTGCTCTATACCAAGTGATTTTTCATGACTGATAGACATTTAATAAATATGTATGTACTCTGAGTGAAAGTTAAATTAAGAATCTCAGCAAAGATTGATAGAATACTGCTTTTTCACCCTTTTTTGCCCCACAAAAAATGATCCAAAAACAGTTTCCTCCTATTATTCCAAAACCTGGAACATAAATAAGAATCTCTCTGAATGAGGTTAACATATCACAGTAAAAGAACATGGATTCAAAGGATGACGGTCTTAATCTACTTGTCTGTATTTTCAAAAACAATTTTTACTCCATTTTCTACATTGCCTTTTTAAAAAAAATTATTATACATAAAATATGAAAAATACTCCAAGGTGCCTTAAAAATGTACGTTTATAACATTTGAGAATGAAGATGGTTTTAGAAAAGTAGTATGCACTCATCCATCCAATACTGGATGTTAGAATGATAATGTGGTCAGCTGTTCTGTGATATCACACAAATACAACAAATTCTGCTTCTGTTTCCATAGGCAATGTGATAAATAGCTATCTCTGGCTTGACTTGGGACTTTAAATGGGATTATTTTCCATAGTAACAAAGCCATGAGAAATAGTTCCAGATTTTTATTAAACAAAACTGAGCTAGGTTTATATGATAGTTGTCTCCACATCATTATATATCATTTGTGAGGAGAGAGAAAAAACATTGATTTTTACAATAATACTGAATTATTTATTTTTATCATTTTCAATAACTTTAAATATTTCATCACTTACAATGTTCATTTCCATAGCAAAGCACACACAAAAACCAATATCTGCTAACCATTTAAAGCTTAGACATATCGTTCTGTATTTAGACACATTTGTGTTTATAGGTGACTAAATATTAAACAAAGTGAAATACTTGATTTTATTTCAGCTAATAATAGGTAAAAATATAGCTTCAAAATTAAAAAAATGTCATGCCATGTAATCTAAATTCAATTCATTAAAAAGGTATGTTTAGGCATATATATTTGACAGAGTTAATTATTTGTCTATAGATTAAATAGAAATATTTCTTTCCTAACTTTCACGAACTATATTTTGACAATTCTTTATGAATGCTTCATTTACTTTTAAAATCTTTTAAGATCAATTTACATTATGAAGAGATCAAGAAGTTACTCTTAGTAAAATAAATAAAAAGGATTTAACTCTAAGTTAAGGGATTCCCAGTAACAGATGATGGATGTGATTTATTAAAGGACACATCTCTCAGCAACTTCATTTACTTGTTTTCTGATTGCTATAATGTAGACACCTTTGGGTTTCTATCGACACACACTGAAGTCAACATTTAGACAAACTAAAATGTAAAGTCTCTCCACATAGAAATAACAATGGGTTGTGAGGGAAACAGTCACTGACTGGAGGTCAAAATATGATGACATAGAGGATTTATGAATGTCAGAGAACAATAGCACAGGAGATAGACTAGAAAATAAAGAAATCAGAGAAATAGACTCAAGGATTTTTAGAACTGTACTTAAACTGGAATTTTGAATTTATTCTTCAATATATAAGACAAATATTCATTGTCATTGAGCCCTAATAATTATTTAGATGACTTATAAAGTAGGACATTAAAGCCAGAATAGAGTTGCTAATAGAGGCCATAATGTGTATATTCCAATTATGGAAATTGGAGCTAAGAATAAATTATCAGACTGTAAGAAGATAGCAGAGAAGGAAATCAGTCTGTCTACCAGAACAACTATTACAGACACTCTGTTGTCTACTAGAGCACTGCACGGTATCCAGGGAAGAATAGAAAGAAGAGGATGGTAAATTATTGTAAATGCCAGTAAATTGCTCTGTCTGTGTAGTGGTTACTGCCATAGAGTTCCTATTTTTTGTGGAAGACTCAGTGGAAGCTGGCCCTGGCACAGCTTGCTGGTTACAGAAAGGTAATAAAAATCCACTTCATCAAGATCAGGGGTGTGCATGAGCTGATCATGGTTTTTGATTCACTACTTCAGATTGCTGTGGGCCGAGCTGTGAGCATGGCCATTGTTCCAACCTGCCCCAAAGGTGGATTAGCCAGCCAAAGGGATGCTGATGCAAAGTACCAGGAAACGGTTGGCTTTTATAAAGGGTATCTATTTGCAGTAAAAAGCTTACACTTACAACGCCCTAAAGAGTCCAACTCAAGGTTACTTCCTTACCAAACTCTGTTGCCATGTGTTGAAACAAAACGGTGGGTGATGTCTGTGAGGGATCAGCCTTCTTCTTCCCTCTTAAGGCTCCATGGGTCCAGCTTCTTCCAGTCTCACCTGTAGGCTGGCATAAGACTAGTCTGTCTTCCCATAGCTCCTTTCTTTCTGGGATCAGCTTCTTTGTTCTCTTCACAAGGTCAGCTGTAAACTATCATGTGAATGGCTCTTCTCTTTTCCCAGTGCTTCTGCAATGTCTATGGAGCTGTCTCTCTTCCTCTGTATATCTTCTCTGTGTTTCTACTTCTGTGTATCTCCTTGATTGAGTGTCTCTTTATATAGCCCACAAAGGGGGTAGGGACTCAAACCAGCACACCATAATGATGTGGTGGAATCAAAGCCCTAATCTTGATTTAATCAAGCAAATGTAAAGCCTCTGAATTTAAAACAATTAAAGGATATCATGCCCAGAGGAACAGACCAGTATAAAAACATAATCAATATCTCTTTTTGGAATTCATAAATAATATCAAACTGCTACAAAAGGTGACAGAGGAGACTTTAAAAAGGTATGCTTCCTCAGAGCTTAAGACAGTTGAAGGGATGCATTTCCTGGGCAGGTCAAGAAAGCACAGCTTTGGAGATCTGTGGAAGATGGTCTTGGTGTCCATTCTGCCCCCATCCTCATCCCTTCTCCAGGAAAGTTTAGAGCCAGCAAGCCTCCCTTTTTAGGTCCCTGGCCTTGTTCTGTCCGGGAAAAAGTGACATGAGAAACTCATCTCCAGTGTGCCCTCCTTTCCAGAATTTGCCATCCAAGGAAAAAGGAGCTTGAGACAAGGGAAGGATTTTGAGACACAATTGAGGTAGACAGCCTGGGTAAAAGGCTTATTTTACCTTTTTATGTCCAGCAGTGGAACACCCCAGAGAAGGTTAAAGCCTGACTCCTGGGAAATAGACTCTTTTAAACAGAGTAACTCCTAATGCCACCAGCAAGCGCAAGCTCAGGACAAGACAAATCCCTAAAAGAGAGTGAGGACTCTGAACTTTGCATCTGCCTGGGATGGACCTCCATACTTTTAGGGATGACACCCAAGAAAATCTCTATAATATCACTAGCTGGTTACAAACTTAAGAAATATATATTTCAGTGGCTATATCCCAGGGTTAGCATTTTAAAATATTTAAAGGCACAATGTGGAACAAAAGATTATAAAACCATCAAAGAAATAGGAAATGGTGGCCCAACTAAAGGAAGATGGAAAAAATCCTGAAAACTTCAATGAAGACTAGACTGAGTTCTTCAGACTAAAAGGAGAGGATAATAGACAGTGGTCCAAAGAGGCATAAAGAAATATAGACCTCCAAGAAAGGTAACCATTTTGGAATTTATAAATGCCAGTAATATTATATCTTATTTTTTGTTATGTAATCCCATTTCTTGCTTCCTTCAGGTGTTAAAATGCAAAAGCATAAAACATAATGATAGATCTATGGTTTTGGGCATACATTGTACAGCAATATAATTTGTCACAAGTACAAAAAAGGGAGGGGCAAAGGGGCACAGTTGTAAATACATGCTATTGAAGTCAAATTGAGATCAAAACAAATATGATTGTTATATACGTGGAATGTTAAATTTTAATCCCATGGTAAGCATAAGGAAAATATATGAAATATATAACCAGATAAAAGGCACTCAATATTGTACAACACAAAAATTCAAATTAATATGAAAGTAGGTATTAAAAGAATATTACAGGATCAAAAGAGTTATATGAAATACAAAGACAAAAAAGCAAAATGGCAGAAAAAAGTCTTGAATTATCAGTACTGACTTTAAATGAAAATGTGTTAAAATCATCAACCACAAGGCAGAGAAGGGATAAAAAAACAAGAAACAAATGTATGAGTCTACAAGAGACTCACCTTAAATTCAAAGACATACATAGATTGAAAGTGAAAAATGGAAACAATGTATTATGCAAGTAGTAACCAAAAGAGACCTGGAATAGCTATTCTAATATCAGATTAGACTTTAAGCCATAAACAGTTTGAGGGAGGAAGATGATCATTACAAGCTGATAAAGACATCAATTCAACAAAAATACATAACAGTTATAAATACTTACACACCTAACAGCGGATCCCAAAATATGTGAAGAAAATTCTGCCAGATTTGAACGAAGAAATGGACAGTTCTTCATGAATAGTGGGATATTCTAACCCACTACTTTCAATAATGAATAGAATATCTAGAAAGAGGACCAATGAGGAAATATAGGATTTCAATGGTAGTCTTAACTGATTAGATCTAACAAACATTTATAAAATAATTCACTCAACAAAGAGTATACACATTCCTCTTGAGTGTACATTGATCTTTCTTCAGGATATACCATATCTTAGGTTGCAAAACACACCTCAGTAAATTAAAAAATATTAAAGAAGAGTGTTCCATAGCATAAGACAGTCCTGGAATCTGTTTAATGATTCAGGTCAGAATTTTCTATAAAGTAATGGTGGAAACATTATTTTGGAAATAATTGATACCAGAATTCTGTTTATCATTATTCTAAAGTTTTGTTAAAAACTTCTTTATAAATTGACTTGGGAATGCTAAGACTGAAAGAGGTCCACACCCAGGCACAGACATTGATTTGATAGAGTGTAAGTTTGAGAAAGGATACATGATCTAGTGAGGTTTTAAACCCAGATAACTGCAGGCTACTCTATTTGATATGATCCTTTAATAGTAAACCATTAAAAGGGAAGTTTCATAAACTCATGATTATTTTGCTTAGTGGAATCTTGCAGAAAAGAATTAGAGGGTTAAGCGTGTCCTTCAGATGGTCTGGGATGGATTTGACATGGTCTTATGGAAACTGGTTGGAGAATATCCTGAGAGAGAAGAATACCCTTACTTTATACAAGTTTTTTGGTTGCTATTATATACTCATAAGTTATAACACTGGAGGATTTGGACCAAATTTACCTACCTCCCTAGATCCCTGATGGGTAGAGTAAATTCTTCTCTCTGATTTTTTGAGCTACATTAATAAGAAAGGCTTGGAAGTTATAATCGTAAAACTACTTTATAACATATAAATATTTATATTTATATATTTACATCCTAAGCTATTTAAATGTTGCATTAGTTTATATATGTGTATTTATCAATATATCAGGTTTATTATAACATATCTTAATATATAATTGTTATAGTAATAAAATGAACTTTATCAACATCAAATATAAACATTTTTCAAATATTATTACATAAATATCTAAAACTTGTTTAACACATTTGACTAATACAAGCATGATTGTGATATCTAACATTATAAAAAACAAATACAGGGCACACCTTTCAAGATTTGCTTATGTCTAGTTGTGCTACATTTTACAAGATCACCAAGTGGAAATTGGACTGACATTTAACCAAACCGTTTTTAAAACATATATGAATAAATCCTTATAGAAAACTCTGTTTTAGTGATAAACTAAAATGATCTATTTGTCACAAAGTATCTCCACGACATAAGTAGAGAGTTTAAAAAATATATAGATTTCTGAGAAATCGTTTTTAAGCATCAGGCTACTCTAGATTTAGAAAGTGGCATTGTGGAAAGTACTGACAAGAGTGTGGGAGGAAGAACCAAAAGAAAGCTAATGAAAAAGATAGTCAAGAAGTGAAAGAATTATGAAATAATAGAAGCAAAGAAGGATATGTGGGAGTGAAGTTATGGAGTCTTGTAAGTCTGATATTAATGCTTAGCTGTTCTGAAATTAAATGAAAGTATTTCACTTTACTTATTGATGAAATGAATGGATTGGATCTCTTGATCTCAAATCACCGTTCTATTTTGAATTTGTTATGCTTCCAGGAACTGAAGTCTGTGACAATTAATTATCATTAAAATAAAGGGAAATGTTAAATGATGACAAGTATCAGAATATGCTTTTGCACTATTTCTGTGAAGAAAGTGTATATTCATCCCTAATTGTGCATAGAAAAGCATCAATCTAAAATAAATCTTGGGAAATTATGCAACCCTGACCTGTAATTAATTAGTTAATGCCTAGAAGCATCTTTTCATTTGTAAATGCCATGCTATCTCCAATGAATTATACATATTTTATATAAGAATCACAGCATATTTTTTATAGTTTGGTTGGTTATCAAAAAATATCTATTGATCAATCTATTACATATAAATATTTTCTCATTAATTTGACTCTTGTCTTTTTTGCCATAGAGAGATATCTAAATATCAATATCTAAAAATAGACATCTCTCTCCCTCTCTATCTATCTATCTATCTATCTATCTATCTATCTATCTATCTATAGCTAGCTAGCTAGATATAAAAAGAGAAAGAGACAGAGGCAAACTGAGAGCCAGTGACATTACATGAGGAAAAGGGGACACATTATTTAATATCTACTATATTAGGTGCTTAATGAAAATGATATAATTCAAACTACAAAATGCTTGTAGTAGAGCTTTATTAACCTCAATTTATCTCTGAGCAAAATGCCACAACTCCTGAAATGCAAATATTTGAAACAAAGTCCATTTTTACTCACAAAAACAAGGCATTATTTTCCTCTAATTGGTCATTATGCACATTTAGATAAATATGTTTTGTGTTTTCACTATTTATGGGTCACCTTGACTGTTGGCTCATTTATCTTCCAATACATATTTGCATGTAGTCCATTTCACTATCAGAAATGTGAACAATACTCTTCAAATGAGTGAGTCATTATTATTTTGAACAAAGGTGTACTAAATAAAAGGTTGCTGTAGATTAGGGATTGGATTTGGGGTCATCAATTTATCCTACTTGGGTGATTCTAGGAAGAACAGTTAAATTGAATGTGAACAGTGAATCTGAAAGGGAAAAAGGGTAAGGACAATTTAAACATGCTATTGTTCTGAAACATTAAGTCTGAAAAGATTTCACTTCTATGAAAATTCACATAAAAATAATCATTGAATATAATATGTAATGATAATGCAAACCTAAAATTTCAGAAAAGGAAAAAATGAAAAAATTACCAGAATATTAAGATTGCATACTTTCAAAAGTACTTTTTACTTCATGAACTAAGGTAAAATTTCAAAGAAAATGCTTTGTTCTGCATGATATTGCAAAGACAGATACAGGCCATTATACATTTTGTCAAAACCTATAAAATTGTATGGAACTAAGTTTAAACCATAAGGTAAACAATCAACTTTGGTTAGTAGCAGTGCTCCAATATTGGTTCATCAATTGTAACAAATTACAACACTATTATAGAGTGTTATTAATAGGGGAAAATGTGGGAAGGGGAGGAGGTGGTGTATATGAGAATCTCTTACACTTTTGATGTAACTTTTCTGTAATATAAAACCTCTTTAAAAATAAAGTTAAATATACAAAAAATTTTTCAATAGAATGCAAGAAAAATTCTACATGAAACAGATACAGCTCAGTGTAAAGAAAAACACGAATGAGAAGCAAAAAATAAGACTACGAAGTAAATAAAGGATTGCAGGAAACTGAGCACAGTATAAATAAAAAGTTTTGTTAAATATATATTTTCAAAATTTGTGCAATTGCAGAGAAAATTGAAAATAACTGATAATTTTTTGGGAAATATATTAAATATTTGCTTAAAAGATGAAAGATATACTTAGTATATCTTAATGAAAAAAATGGCACAAAATTAATAACCAACTATGGATCAAATGAAATACTTTTTGATATAATGATTTAATGTATACAGACTGGAAATTTATTGTGCTCCACATAAATTCAAACTCTAAAGAAATTTTTGATTTACATATTTTAAAAATTGACTTATTAAATAGCATGCATTATAAGTATCCAAATGAAAGTGAGGGAAAATAGTCTTCTTTAACAAGAAGAAATATAAAATTTCACAAAATCATTAAATACCAGAAGGCATTGTTGAGAGAGATAATTGGTTTGAGAGGAAAATATTTGAGACTCAGCATTATTATTATTATTTTTTATGAAGTCAATGTAGAGATCGTTTGTGTAGGCAAGACAATTCAGATTTGAATCCAAATATTCATATTGGCCATCGACCATGTACCAGATAGTCTTGTTAGGTGCAGGGGATTCATCACTGGAAAAAGCAGGCAAAGTTGTCTGGCTTAGCAGAGCTTACATTTTACCAGGGGATATAGAATATAGACAATGTATGCCACAGTCAAGAACATATACTAGCATATGTAAAGGGATGAGGTAATTGGATTTGGGAGAAAATAAAAGAAAGGTAAAGCAAGATAAGGAGTATAAACTGGTGGAAGGCATAGGCAAATATAAAAGTCTGTGGAAACTCAGAATGTATATCCTTGAAAAGGATAATACTTGTTAACTTCTGAGAAAGAAATTTTTTAAAAAATTGTTATATATGTAACCATAAATGTAATTCCAATGACATTCCTCAAAACAGAAGTTACTTAGGCATTCTCTGCTCATAATAAAATGCTTCCCTAAAATAATTAAATGATTTGTATTTAAAAAAAAGAAACTATCACTCTTGAGTTAAACAAGAATGGCCCAAATTGCTACAGTAGACAAAAAGACAATTTTAAAACTGGGAGGCCTTCTTATGAAAATTAAAAATCAGGAAAGCTTATAAAATGTAGTTTCAGTTGAAAGTTTCCAAAGAGAAAAACATCCGTAGCAAAATTTAAAGCTGAAAGAGGAAATTAATGAAGACAAGCGGTATACTAGATTCTGATTGCTGTTGTAACAAATTACCACAAATCTTGTGGTTTAAAACAACAGAAATACATTATCTCACAGTTTTAGAGGCTATAAGTCTGAAATAAGCATTATGGGGCCAAAATCACTGTAATGGCAGGGCTGTGCACCCTCTGGACAATGTAAGGGAGCATCTGCTTCTTGGCTCTTCCCATTGGCTGTTGGTGTACTTTGGCTTGTGGCTACACATCATCCTATCTCTGCCCCCATCTTCACATCATCTTCTCATTGTCTGTTTGTGTCAAATCTCCCTTTCATCCCTCTTAGAAGGATATAGGTGATTGCATTTAGGACCTACCTCATAATTGAGAAAATCTCCTCATCTCAAGATCCTTAATTTAATCACATCTGAAAGACTGCCATGTAAGGTAATTTAAGGGTTTTAGGGATTAGGACTCAATGTTTTTTGAAGGCCATTTTCAAGCCTACCACAAAAGGCAAACATATCCTTTTATTCTTGCTCTAAAAATCACTGATGTCTCTTTGAAAAGAAAAGGAAATGTTTTCTTATTTCATGAGATGAAATGCTAGTGTTTTTTCCCCCTATTGATTTGAAAGTCTTTCATATATTTCTTGGATATTTAATTTCTAGATGAGTAACTGACAAGTACTTATCAATTATCTTAAAAGTACATGACTTTTAACCAGAAACCTCTGTCCTAGCCTTAGAGCCTACAGATAAAACCATGGATGTCACACAAATCTAGTTTAAGTGCAGTGTTGATTTTAATAGGAAAAATTGCAAATGACCTAAATGCCTTAACATTTCAAAACAGCACAATAGTTAAATGAATAATTTGTGATCTATAAAATGGGAGGCCATGGTATCATAAAAAGAATACTGTATGATAACATGGAAAGATATGGATTGTGTCCATGTAATACTAATACATTTTAAAAAGGATGGCATGAAATAATATAGTATGCATAATTTTATACAAATAAATATGAACATAAAAAATTGCAAAAAATATATTGAAAGTAACTGTTTATTAAAAAGGCACAGGATCATGAGTCCTCTAATTGTTTTCCATTTTCTTACATGTATTTTATTGTTTTACAACGTGCTTGAGGCATTTATGGGAAGAGAAGAGATGCAATAGAGTTTTATTTTGAATTAGATTTTATATTCAAAATTACTGGCTATATAATAGCAAATAGCTTTTTACAAGCTATATATAAACGGAGTTAATGAAATAAGTATATGCATGGCTTTATATATAAATATGCATTATTTTATTACAAAGAGACAATGTTTTTAAACAAAGGGATCTTTTTCAAAGACATGGACATTTTCTTTATTAACACGAGCATGATGGCATAACACCTATACTAAATTTTCTTCTGAATTGAAATTTTTATATCATTCTAAACCATTCTTTTAATAGGGCATGTCTTTAATTTGGTGAAATGTCATATATTTTACAGAAAATTGGATAGTGGGATTATTTTGTAATTAGTGGTATAAAGTTGCAACTGGAAAAGCTCACAAACTTTTTCAAGTTGCAACTAGCTTATTTATTCAGGACATTTTGTAAATATATGAGGATAGCCATTTGTATTTGCATTTTCATTAGAGAGAGGGTGCTGAATTCTGTTCATATTGAGTATAAAATATGCTGGGCAAGAGGGCAGCAGGGGTTTTATAGTGTGTCAGCTCCTTGCTGGGCAAGCATTTGTTATGCTGTAGAAATGCAATCACAGGCTAGTTTTCTAATACCACAGAGACCAGGATTGTTAAAACAAAGGTTAGCTGTAAAAAATTAATCTATCTAGGAAAATATCAGAGCTTCAAGATATCTTTATTGAGTTTCTGATTGCAGAAGCTTGCTTGCCAAAATGTGAGGTTCTGATGTTGGAGTATTTAAGTAAATTTCTTTATGAGATTATTTATAAAACTTGAAAAATCCTAATTAAGTCCAGAAATCTTAGTGATCACCATCAATATGTTACAGCTTTCTGCCTTAAAAGATTTATTTATCACCATAAAAATAAACAACTTTTAATCCTCAGAAAGAAGTTTAGCTGCAATATTTGAAATACTCCTAAACTCATTGTATCATGGTAAAAATAAAAATATTATAATAATATTAATAACATTTTCTACAGATACTGATATTATTAGATTCAATTGTTATCTCTTTATGGATTTCTAAACTATTGTTTGATTTAAATTTCCTCATTATCTGAAACCACTAGATCTACTATATTAAAAATACTACTGTTAAATAGTTAAAACTTTTCTTATTTTAAATTTCTTTCACATGCTGATGTTAAAATAAGACTCAGCTTAATAACTCTATATATCTTTAGTCTCCACTAAATCTTCTATTTCTCATAGTGACTGTGGCTCGTAGATTAGCCAGAAAACTGGATGAATGTGACCACAATAGACCAATCCAGCTAAAAGTGAACTGGGAGATCGAGACTGTGTTAGCTTTGAGAATCCAAAGATTTCATTACGTTAGGCAGAAGTTATACAATACTTAAATGCAATTTCAAAAGTCTTGGAAGCTAAGAATCCCACATAGGCCACAATAATTTTTCATCCAGCACAGCACTATATAATGTCTTCCATTTTAGCACCTCAAATATGTCACAATCTCACATCCATCACATGACGGATGGAAAAAAAGAGAAAGACTACCAAAGCAGATCAAAGGATTCAGTGACTATCCCTACCAATTTAGGGATAGTTGTTTTTTTACCGTGCCTTTCTATTTCTTCGGGTGATCTCATGACATCTTGTGAGCTTTATCAGCTAGTATAAAAGAATGAAGAAGATTATGTGGTAGGCATAGCAGTAACAAGGATTTGGATTGAATTATTCCTTGTCTCCAGCAAGTCAGATGTACAAATCCAGAAGGAACCATTCGAAGATCTTAAAATTATGACACTAGTTACAGGCTGGACTTTCTCAAGGTCAGACAGTATGCTTAAACAGGGCCTTATATATACACATATATGTATATATCTAAAGAGAGAGAGACATTGAAGAATTACTGTGTAAATATTGATTTATTATGTCTCCTTAGGATTGTGTAACTTTGCATCAGTAAATTTCTTGTAAAGAAGAAAAAAAGTAAGCAGTGGATTTCTATATTTTTGTACTGCAATAAGAATAGTAGCATATTTTTAGTTTTAGTTTTCATTTCAACAACTTAACAGTTATTTGCATCTGATTAATGAGAATGTTTTTGGACACTAAAGAAACAGGAATATGTTTAAAAGAAGAAACAAATGTTATAATTATAACAGTAGAGTTGATTTTATAAACAAAAAAGAAACTTTTAAATCTGTTTTTATAAGTTATTTCATTCTATTTGTACAGTGGGTGAGAATAGATAAAGTGAGAAATGAGAATTAGGAAATGAATTTTGGATGACCTCAATATTCACTTTAGAGGTGATAATGCATCCATAATTCATAATAGGGAAAATTTTAACATTATATTTATATGCAGGAAACATATTTCACTCTAAGTTTCTGAAATTCTAAGTCAGAAAAGAGATTTTCATTGGAAAGCAATCTCTTTAAAGGCTGTTTTCTAAATATAAAATTTACTCAAGTACTTTTAAATATATTTTATAAAAATGCACATATGATTATGAAATTAAATGAAGAAACAAAAATCCAATTTTGGAGTTGTAACTTCAATAGCTTAAAATTCAATTTATCCAATAATTGAAGGTGCTCAATTTATTTCCCACTCTTATCAGGGAAAATCTTTGAAGTTCTTAGTTTTTAACTTTTTATTGAGGCTATTTATATTAGATTGGTTTACTCTGCAGTAGAATTAATAAGCAATTTATACTTTCTCCATGGAAATCCTATGTAATCTCAGAAAAATTCTTATATGATTATTTCTGTTGTTTTATGGCAATATATTAAAAAGGAGCAGCTACTCACAGATAAAAATAGAACAGTCTTTACGTTTTCCACTTTAAAGACAATGTCAATGATGAACAAAATTAATGCAAGAAGTATACTTATTAACTCACCATCCAAAGTTTACATCATCAAATATAACTATGTAATAATTACTCAGAGAATAATATTAATTACTTTTACAATTTCCAAAATACCCAATAGTTTGGGTATTTTCCTGAGAGTTTTGCACTAAATGGATCCTACACATCCAAATATCACATGGTGAGATTTTTTTCCTTCCCCGTAAACAATTTTGATATAATTGTAGTTGATTTTTGTATTTAACTCCTTAACAAGATTTTGATAATTTAGGAAAATGTGCAACTATTCTTAATTTTCAGAGACATTTACATAAATTTCGTCCAATTATTTGAGTAAAATCAACACTATTGAATTCTTATCTGTAATCTCTCACCTATAATAGAGGGAATGCAACATAAATATCAACTGAATATGTGATTATACTGAATTAATTGGTTCATAGTCTTATCTATATCTTTTTCAAGTGTAATGAAAAAGTTTTCATAACTAAGTATAATAAAATATGTTGCTGAAAATTCTTCTCTGTAGTTTTATACCATACTTATATGTATATATGTATGTGCATATAATATATAATACTCTTTGCAATAAGTATTTAAATTACAGATAATAATATTGTACTTTAAATAAAGAAGCTTCAATTCACTTATATTAAAGATCATTATTATGTCATGATTTGATTGGAATATTTCCAAAGAAAGAGATACAAATAATGAATCATATGCCATGAACAAGTGAGGATTATCTCCAATATGCAAGGCTGGTACAAAACTCAAAAATCAGTTAATTCTATCTAACCATATTAACAAGCTAAAGAAGAAAATTACTGCCATCATACTAATTCATGCAAATAAAAGCATTTGTTGAAATCCAACACCCTTTCATGATAAAGAAAAGAAATAACCTCATATCAAATTAGAAATAGAAAAGAATTACCTCAACTTGATAAAAAAAATCTAGAATAATTCTATAACTAAAGACATACTTAATGGTGAAAGACTGAACACTTTTCCTAAAATCTGGAAGAAATAAGGATGTCTACTCTATGACTCATTCAGTATGATACTGGAAATTCTAACCATTGCAATACAGCAAGGAACGGTTATAAAAGGCATGCTAATTGGAAAAGAACAAATAAAGTTCTATATTTACAGATGGCAAGATTGTCTATATAGAAAATTCCAAGATATTTATTTTTTTTAAAGAAATAACTTTAATAAATGAATTCAGCAAGGTCCCAGGATACAAGATCAAAACACAAAAATGAATCACATTTCTAAATCTAATAATATTAAATATATCTGTATACAGAAAATTACAAAATGCTAATGAAAGAAATTGAATAAGACAAAATGTATAGAGAGAAAAACTGTCCTCAGGAGTTGGAACATCAATGTGTAAAGATTTCAATTCTCTCCAAAGTGATCTATAAGTTTAATGTGAATCCTGTGAACACATTGGCCATCTCAGAAAGTTTTTTGTGTGTATGGGGGGAGGGATTGTTTTATGTTTTGTGTTTTTTTTTTTAGATGTAGAACATCATTTATATGGTGCATTATAGGAACACAGGTTCAGGCACAGCAGAAACTTTCAGCAAATGACTGCTTTCTTACTTACACAGAACAAAGGGTTCAAAAGAACAGGAGAAGAGATTTCATTGTGGCTGGTCTCCAAGGGAGGCCACCTGCTCAGGTCAGGGTCAGTGGATGGCAGCTCTGTATGCCCCACTTCATATCGCAGAGGAGAGATAAATCTGTACTGCCCCAAAGGAAGGCCATTAATTCAATCCAGGGCCAAGGGGCTCTGCCACTAAGATTTCCTACCCTGATTAACAGCTGGAACTCCCTCTTCCTAGTTTACAGGTTTCAGTTGTGGTCAGGCCACTCCATTAAACCTAACATCTCCCTAAGCTGCAGAATGAAACATATTGAGACATCTGAATCAGATAGAAAAGGGGAGGGGTTAGGCAAGGGATGGAGAGTTTGTATACATGGCTTCCCAGCATTAGACACAGAAAATCTTATTCTAAAAGTTATTTGGTAAGGTAGTGGTTTGAGATGAGTAAAATATATTTTTAAAAATGAGCAAGTAGGAGGAATAAGTCTAGCCATCATTCAGGCTTACTATATACATACAGTAGTTAAAATAGTGAGTGTGGTATTCGTGAAGGGATAGACACATATATCTAACAGTGAATTGGAAGTAGACTCACATAATTATACTCAACATATTTTTCCAAAGGTCCAAAAGGTTTTCAATGAAGGAAGGAAAGACTTTTCAAAAAATCATGCCAGAATATTTTGACATTTGTGGGCATATTGAAAACGACAATCACAAATCTCAGGCATTTATCCCAGATAAATGAAAACTTAAGTTCATATACACACACACACACACAAACCTTAATGAATGTTCACAGCAGCTTTACTCATAAAAATCCAAAACTTAGAGACAGCCCAGATATCATCCCACTAGGGAATGGTTAAACAAATTGGTACATATATATCATGGGAAACTATATAGCAACAGAAAGGAACAAACTACAGATGCACACAGCAAGTTGGATAAATCTCCAGAAAATTATGCTAGGTGAAAAATCTAATCCCACAAGGCTGCATGATTTGTGATAAAAATTGTATAAAATTTTAGAAACAGAGAACACATTAGTGGTTGCCAATTGTTAAGGATGTGGGGGAGCTGAGTGTGCTTATAAAAGGGCAACAAGAGGAGTACTTGTGATGCAAGAACTGCTTGAATCTTGATTGTAGTTATGAACCTACACTTGTGGTAAAATCATATAGAGATAAATACTCATACACACAAACACACACTCAATGTGTACACACACAGGAGTACAAGTATAACTGAAAATCTGCATAAAATCAGTAGATTATATAAATATTAATATTTTAGCTTGGAAATTGTACTACTGTTATGAAAGAGATTGCCAATGGGGGAATCTGGGCAAAGAGTACATACAATCTCTCTGCATTCTTTCTTAGAACTGCACACAAATCTACAATTATTTCCATATAAATTTCATTGAAAATACATTTGAATTTGTTGTACTGATCTTACATTATTAAATCATGCTATGTTCTATTACAAATCTGTAGATTACCCTGTCGGACTTTTAACATAGATAATCACAACATTTCTAGATATTGACAATGGTGTTTTATCCTTACTAATCCTTGCAACTTAATTTTTTCTAGTCTTATTGCATTGTTCAACCCTAACTATAAGAGGTGAAAGTAATTAGAAACACTTTTTCCTGTTTTTAAATATGTGTGGATTAGCCCTTTAAAATATAAAGAAATTTGGGGAGGGCTAGTGATGCAATGGTTTACATATCTGGCTACAGATCACAGTTCTAAAATATAAAGAAATATTGCAAGGTTACAATAATTAAAACAGTGCAATTGGTCACTGCTATAGAAATGTTACCAATAGAATAGGGTATAAAATATTGTAAAACAACCACACATGTAAGAAAACTTGAAGAAGGTTATTTGGGGAATTATAGATTACAATGGAAAAGTGTTGATTTTTCAAGAAATGCTGATGAGACAATTGGCTTTCAATGTGGAATAATATGAAATTAATTTCTTCTCACATGTGTAAAATTTTAAATCCAGACTACTTAAAATGAATGTTAAATTTAATTTTAAATATTAAATACTAATTGACTTTGGGGGATAAGATTAATTAAATACAACTCAAAGAATATAAAAGGTAATGAATACTAAATGTAAAATTATATTAAAATCTGGAATTTATGTTCATCAGAAGGAATGATAAAAGAAAGGAAAGGAAATTTCAAAAGAACGAGAGAAGATATTTTCAAATACATATGATTATTTTCTTTCAAAACATACATAATTCTCTGATTGACACAGGGTAAGTAATTTTATTGAAACATTGGTGTGGGTCACAGAGAGTTGAGATTTCTCTCTCCCTCTCTCTGTTTCTCTCCTTGTCTTGGTCTCTCTCTCTTTTGCTGTCTCTCATATATATACTGTAATGTAATGTAATATAATAATATAACATAATATGATATACACTATATATAACAAAACATCTAAAAATCATTTTATAACATTTATTTAAATGTCTGTGCTTTTCAATGTTGATTTGTAGGTAATAATGAGATTAAATGAATTTAGGGCTAGAGTCCCTACCCAAGTTTTCCCAAAAGTCTTTCCTGATCCAGTCTAATGAAGTGAACTGTCTTATTACTGGTTTATATACCTAATCAGTCCTGAGACAAGTCTTCATTTTCAATGTACAGATGGAGAGTCATAATTGATAATAGCAAGGAATGCCATTCCTAGACCATTGAGAGGTCGAAAAATATGAATACACCCAGGTGAGGAACATTGCTATGGTTCCAAAACCCCCTGAAGTTTATTCCCTCCTTCATTCCTTATTTTCTTATGGAGTGTCTCAAGGCTTTTTTATAATTATGTTTGTATTGTCAATTTTCTATTTTAAAAAATCTATTGATCACTACAGCTGAAAGCTTAGGAAAAACATTCGTTCATATATTTAAATAATTTTTTTGTCTGGAATTACCTCTTGATGTCAGTATATGGTCCTATCATCTAGCTAATTGTTTAAGAATGAGATATGGGGAAGATTTTGATCTGTCATAATTCCACAGCTTTCTACACAATCCAAAAATAAACTTTGCTGATTTTTTTAATCCAATATGTGCATTGATTATTTCCCCTTACTCTTCTACGGCCTCCACTCTAAATCATCCAGAATACAGCAGTGTTCTGATTTTTCTGAGCAATTCTTGCCCCATTTATTCCTGTTTCACAAAGTAGACAGAGTCATCTTTGTAAAATTTAAATCTCATGTTTATACTACTCCACTTGTAACTTTTATTAGTTACATATTTTTCTTGGAATAGCTGTGACTAGTTCTACTACAATATAATGGTTTGGAGACACAATTTAATCTTTATCAAATCATTCTCATTCTTATATGTGACCAAATGTCACTTCCATTACTGAACGAGTTCATACTACAAACATACCTGGCCACATCAGCTATTCATTTTGCATTTATTTCAGTTCAGGTTGCTGTTGCCTCTGAATATCTACTGAA